>CAHIKZ030003665.1:0-17500 GCA_903632075.3 Acanthosepion pharaonis
ATTTGGAATCCACAATCAGTTAAATATTCATCAAATAACTGGGCTAGGAGATAGTTTTAATGAAAGTAAAAAAAATTCTGTGGATCTTATTATAAAAAGAACTAGTTTCCAAAATCAAACAATACACTCAGTACATTAGTTACAAAGATTACTGTCCTCCTTTGACTAATGATGAGCAACTAATTACAAATGATAACACATGACTTACTTTCTTTTGATGTTTTTGTTATTTCTATCCCAAAATATAATAAAAAAAAAACATTTTTCTTTCTTTCAATTGCAATACGAAAGCATCAAAAAGTAACATATTAGGTTTCATATTAAAAATTCTATTTGTTTTACACCATGAAAAATGGTATTGTATTTTCATAATTAAATATATTGTTTGTTAGCTGACACTAATAGTAGTGAATACTGGACAATCTCCTCACATATTTAGAAACTTGAAACAACAGAGATATGGTTCTAGTATATCTCTGTTGCTTTGAATTATTGATTCACCCTAATTTAGTAGTTTAGCTAAGTTTGGTACAAGGCTACATTACATTAAGAATTAAATAATAATAGTAATGGTCTGCTAAGCTAGTTTGCTAACCATTATACCAGAGTGAAGAACTCCGATTAATTTACTAAACCTTGCTTAGTCTGGCACAAGGCTGCATGTCAGAATCAAACTCACTATATTAGTCATGTTTTGTGAGACAAGCTTGTTATCAACTACTCTATAAACACCTAGTTTATTTACAATAAATGAGTCTGGTTATAGCTATGGAGTACCCAGCAAGGAGAAAACTGAGACTAGCTTGTTAACCACCATCCTAAGGACAAGCACATTATTTGCTAAGCTTAACGTAGTTTGACATAATGCACTAGAACACAGTGAGGACCAAACCCACTACACTAGTGAATGTGTTTGCAAGAGGAGCTTGTTGACCACTATGCTAAGGTAGGATTTATCTTCTTATAATATTCAAACCTAAACTCTTTTTAGGGGTTATATCTTAGTGTAACCCATGAATAATATCTGGAAATTTGAGGCTAGAACAAATAGTGAAAACATCAATTTCAATCTTTTTTGCCTGTCATTGTGTTAGAAAAAGTGATTACAAATTGTTATATAAGAATAAAGTGTCACTGCTAACACTTAGGTTTGAACATAGATCGCTAGTGAGCAAACACAGGTGATCCTATTATTGAATTAAGTGAATCACGTGATCATAGAGAAAACACAAGTAGGAGGTCATGACATCTAGATTGATAGTTATTTCTAGTCTATATTCTATTACTATTCAGAGCGTCATTTCTACTCTATCCTTTATTACTATATGAACCGCTATTTCTACTCTATTCACTATACTATTTCTCTGTTCCGGTCACTACATGGTATACTTGTAAGAGCAAGTATTATCGAGCAAAGTACTATTAATGTGCATGATTAAAAAAAAAGTCATCTGACACTAGTAGTGTTCAACAGCGTACTATAGTTGTATGTGCAATTACAATGCCTCTACTACAACGAAAGCATTACTAAAGTGACAACAAGTATTCATTGACATCACAAAAAGTGGCAACAGGTGTTTCTTGACATCACAAAACTGATAAAACTGAATACAAGACCCTGGCTTTAAAAAGATACCATATCAAAATTTTTAATTTTAACAACTCTTTTTTGATGACACTATGTTGTATTCACTCTGCACCTCAAGGTTGCAAGTTTGTTTTATTCAGCACTACTATTTGGATTTCAGTCAAACATTACAGAAAAATTAAATTCATGTATTGACAATATAGTTATTATCCACAGTCATAGAGTATCCAGTTAAGAAATTCTTCATCAATTGCTTACTTAAAATAAAAATAATTATTTTTTTGGTGGACTGGAAAATAAACATGTATTTTATCTCACATTATTTATTGTTGTAACCTAGAGAAGGTTACTGAATAGAATAATCAAACAAAGGTTGGTAATGAATGATAATACTTAGGACAAGAACAACACGTATATAAGATTTGCCAGTGGCACATAGAAGTAGTAGTCAAGGCTAGAAGTGAGTCAAGTGAATTCCACAATGAATCTCCAACTGCAGACCAACATACAGTATTTACTACTGTATTTATGTGAATGGGGACATATCCATTATCATCTGTAGGTATGCTACAAGACATAGTAAAATCTCTTTCCAATCATTTTTTCATAGTGTTGTAACCTCAGGAAGGTTATTAAATAGAATAATCAATATGAAGGTTGGTAATGAACAATAATACAGGAGGACAAGAACACCACATACAAGATTCACCAGTGGCACATAGAAGAAATAGTCAACTGCTAGAGGTGAGTCAAGTGAAATCCACAATGATTCTCCAACTGCAGACCAACATACAGTATTTACTACTGTATTTATATGAATGGAGACATACCCATTATCGTCTGTAGGCATGCTACAACATTATAAGACAGATACAGCAGCCAAAACATTCTAATACAGATAATAGAGACAAGTTGCTTCTAATGAGTCAATATACATGATAGTCTGAAAGAATCAATTATAACGTTTTATATATTTTTACAGTTTGAATTTCAGATGCTGAAGTCTGGTTAGGAATGCAGCTTGAATCTTTACAGATATTTACTAAGTTTAGTTCAGTACATAACCAAACTGAGTGAAGTGGAACTTGAGATTGGGTTGCATCAGTGTCACAAGTTACAACGATTAATTTGGTTTAATAATCAACATTTAAAATCTTGCCTTTTAACTATGATTCAAATATTGGTCACTGCTGTGAAATACATAACAATCAAGTCCAGCTTTATTACTTCATAAAATTAAAAAAAAAAATGAATGAAAATTCCATAATTGATTTATTGAAATGTTTATGACAAAATATATGAAGACAAAACATGAACAATACATTATCTCAAGACAACCAGATTTTTATTTAGACCCTCACCTATTGTTCCAAATCTTTTGCCACCTGAAATGAATATTAACACCTGATATTCTGTTGACAATGCTTAGGAAATATCCATTATAGTTTAGTCATTTTCTACAGACCTTGAACTACTATTCTTGTTACAGCCAAGAAAAACAAATCACAAGAAGAAATATATGATCAATGACAAATTAGACACTTATCAATATGTTATTGTTATAAACATTTTCAAAGTGTCACACTTAGTTAAGAAAAACTAAGAGAGTTGAGAATGAATGAAGGTATATTACTTCAGGATTATATAAGTCAAAAATGAAGCTACATATCACAAGTAAGAAAAAACAGGTAAATAATCACTCATTTCAAGAACAGAATCAATTATTAGACACCAATTTATTTGGAGGAAAAAACGGTGGTGTAATGGATATTTTTGGATTGAGGAATCAGAAGCGAGTTCAAATTCCAGTTGAATCCATTACATTCACTTATGTGCTAATACCCTTGGGAAAGGTATGAATCCACTTCTTCTCCTCCCAGCTATGGATAAGTAGCAGGACAGACCAAGTTCTATAGCCTTGGATGGCAACTGGTCTACCCTGCAGAAAGAAATGGCAACCTACTGCAGGAAAAAAAATCTATTATCGTCATGGCACAAAAGATAGATTAAGCATGTATCACACATGGCACATAACTGACTGACACAGAATTCAAACTTGATTCACTGACCCCCTTTCTCTTTTTGCTGATAACCATTACTTTAAGCTACCCACACATCTCTAAATTTACTAAGTTTAACTATCTAAATGTACATGATGAACTCATGAGTATCACGCATTTTAAGGAGGTATTACATTCACTTATGTGCAAATACCTTTGGGAAAGTTATGAATTCTCTTCTTTCCCTTTTTTCTTTTATGGGTAAATAACAGGACAGGTAATTGGATGGCAACTGCAAAGGGTTGAACAGACAGAAATGGCAACCTACTGCATGAAAAAATCTGCCTCATCAGTCATGTGTATTGAAAGATACATGATCTTGTAAGGCGTGTATCATGCATGGCATTTAACTGACTGAATGTATTTGAAGTTTTAATGCAACATTCAATTTGTCCATGTCAAAAGTATGAATTATGATATATGGATGGTACAAAACAATTTGTTTTCAGTTTGATAAATCAGGTTTTCTAAGACAATTTTAAAAAGCTGAAGACTTCACTCTCCAAGTTATAATTAAGAGAAATGCTTTGTTTTACTTGGTGACTTCAATGCCAGAACTGATTATGGAAAATGAATATGTAGATTTTCTTTTGTTTACATTAATAGCATAAAAGAAAAACAACACAGATATCAATTGTTCCTGATAAGTTTTCAATAAAAAAAAATGCTATCAAATATAGAAATATACCTGGTGGGGGGATTATTCAGTAACATTTATTTTTTCCAGGCATACAAATATGTCTTGAGCAGACATTAATAATAAAATGAAAGTATAGTCTTACACCAAACTAATGCAAACAGTAATTGTTACTGTAAAAGATATTTCCATGTAATAGAAAATAAATAGAGGCTCCTTTCATAAGGTTCAATAAGTATGAATACTAAATTTGATAAATATCAGGTCATCCCATCTGTCCGAATTTTACTTTTTTGTTAAAATGAACAAAATTTAAAGAGTATTTTATAATGTCTAATGGAGCTGAACATTATTTTTTTATGTTTAGATGCATTTAAACTGATCAAATTTTATTTCAGAGAACAATAAAATTAAATTTTGTTTGATTAAAATCCTGCTAACATGGAAGTACCCAAGAATCATTTGAGGCACATAATGTTTTATGAGTTCAAGAAAGGAAACTCAGCAGCCGAAGCGGCTAGAAACATTCACTCAGTTTATGGAGAGGAATGTGTGTGAATGAAAGAACTTGCAGAAGATGGTTTGCAAAATTCAGAGGTGGAGATTTCACCCTTGAAGATGAAGATCGAACCGGACGTCCAGTTGAGTTTGATGAAAAGCTTCTTGAAGCAGCCCTTGAAGAAAATCCTGCTTTATCAGTTGAGGAATTGGCAGTGGTTCTCAGTTCAAACCATACAACTGTTCATCGTCATCTTCAACAACTTGGAAAAGTTCCTAAACTTGGAAAATGGGTGCCTCATGAATTGTCTGAAAACAACCTCAAATCCTGAGTTGACATCTGCTCTTCTCTCCATTCTCGCCAACTTGTTTCACCTTTTTTGGATAGACTTGTGACTGGCGACGAAAAATGGATCTTTTATCGAAATGTTAAGCATCGTAGACAGTGGCTTGGTAAAGGGGAAGGACCCCAGCCACAGCCGAGAAGGGAACTTCATGGGCAAAAGGTTCTTCTTTCAATCTGGTGGGATCGCCAAGGAATAATCCACTTTGAATTCTTACCACCTAATGCAACAATTAATGCTCAAATATACTGTCAGCAATTAGAGCATTTGAACCAAGCTTTGAGGAAAAAAAGACCTGCTCTAGTGAATCGAAAAGAGGTGATGTTTCATCAGGACAATGCATGACCCCACACAGCAAGAATCACGTCACAAAAGATCGAAGAACTTGGTTGGGAGAAATTCCTCATCCACCTTATTCTCCTGATCTTGCTCCTTCAGACTACCATTTGTTTCGTAGCTTACAGAATCATTTGGAAGAAACAGCTTTTGTAACACAGGAAGAGGTTAAAACTGACATTTGTGAGTTCTTCAAATCAAAGCCAAAAGAATTTTTTTACAGTAATGGAATTAGTAAGCTTGTTAATAGATGGAAGGAAGTCATAGATAATCAGGGAAAATACATTGTTGATTGAATCTGTAATTAAATGTAACATTTGGTCACTTGTTTTCTTTATTCAAAATTCGGACAGAACTTATGGGATGACCTGATATATATATATATATATATATATATATATATATATATATATATATAATATAAATATAAATATTTTGGTGTATTGTTAATATATATTATATTATATATATATATATAATATCGGATATAGATATTATATGTAAAGTAAAATTAAAAAAAATTTTCAATCCAAAGAAGAATCAAATATTTTGCTTGAATTTATTATTTATTTCAAGTTATTTTTGAACCTTATTTTATTATCAGAGTTTGTTAACATTATTTTTAGAAATCACAAAATCAGATCAATCCCACCAAAATAATTTATTGACATGATAAAATTTTTAAAATAGGAATAGTTGGAAATAGATTTTAAGAAATATGATAAATGGAAAAATTTTTAATTGAACAGGATTTAATTAAAAAAATTTTGAAGGCTTGATTTTTATCAAATTCAAGGATTTAAAATTATTATTTTAAATATATATTTGTCAATCCAAAATAAATAAACAGAATAAAAACATATTTTTTTATTTTTAACCCATTCTGAAAAAGAGTTATGTAAAAGAATTTAGAAAATAGTAAAACTTTTCAAAAAAAAAATTTTCTTGAAGATGATGTTTGAATTTCTGGGTATTATAAATTAATGATACCAAAATTAATCAAAGATGAGGACAATAGTTTAAACTGAAACATAATGGAAATCATCTCAGAAATATAGACAGACTTCCTTTTTCTTAAATCATTTTAATAAATAAGGATTTTTTGTTTTTGAGGAAAAATGATAATATTTAAATAGTTATTACTTTATAATTCCCTCATCTCAGAATTATAGACAGATATTGCATCATGGTTTTTTTATTTGAAAGAGTTTTGTCCAACTGATTTCTGTATTTTAAAAAAAAAAAAAAAAATGTTGCACAAAATGAAAAAATATAAAATGGTGACAATTTACCCAAACATTTGATATAATATATGTTATATATATATATATATATATATATATATATAATATATAATGTAATATTTTTGAAAATAAACCCAATACAACATGATTTCGTTTTTGGAAATTTCACCATCCAAAAACACAAAAAATTGATAATTCCTTAGAGAATATTCTTGGAAAGTTTTTTGACTTAAGTTAATATTTATAAAACATTTTTTTCCCTGAAAAACATAAACTTTGTTAGAATGTTGAAAAACTTAAAAGGCCTTGATTAGAAAAAAAAGGTTTTGCATTGTTGAAAAAAAGAACTTTGAAATTTTTTTATTTCATATTTTTCAAGTCCCCAAGAGAACAACTGAACTAACATTGAAAATTTGATAAAAGTATCCTAAAACAACAAATGGTTAAAAAATGTTTTTTTTTTTACTTCATTCATATTGTAAAATATATATATCATTTTTTTTTTTAATTTTAAATCTATTTTTAAATTTTTTTTTTTTTTAGTCTTTTTATATATATATTATATATATATATATATATATATATATATATATATATATATATATATATATATATAAATATAATACATTATGAAACTAATAAATAAGTTTAAAAGTAAAAAGAAAATTAAAATAAAAATATAATTATTTTTTTTAAAAAAATTAAACATAATTATGTTATAAAATAATATTATTGTATGAATTTATAATATTAAATCAATTTTTGAAATAAAAAATTTTTGGTTTTTTGATTGGAAATTATTCTAGCTTTTTAAACAAAATAAAACTATAAAAGATCGTTAATGCAATCTGGAATGATTAAAACCATTTATTTTATTTTCAGCATCATACTTTTAATAAGATTACAGTGTGTTGAAAAAATGAAATTTATTTTTGAAATTCAATAAAATAACAGTTTATATTAAAATTTTTTTATAAAAATAATTATATATATATATTTTTCAACAAACATTCATTGCCACTTTTTATGAAAAATAATATTCATTTTTAAAATTTTTCATTAATTTCATTGAGTTAAAGACTTTTGAAAATTGCAAATACAATAAAAGTATTTTGAACAATGCTGGTGTCATTAAATGTTTCAAATATAAGGATAATATTCCTGGATTTTTACTCACTTACAAGTAAAAAGAAGGTAATATAGAGAATATCATAAAGTATAGTAAAGGATAGATTTAATTACATAAGCAAACGTTAGTTCATATAAAAATTACTTGCATAAAAATGGTCATTTTTTCATATTTGATAATGGGATGTATTTATGTTTTCACTACATGATCTATGTTCAAATATGTTTGAAAATATTTATTTATAAAAACTTTGTTATTACTATATAACAATATGCAGGAATTGTCATAAAGAAAATGAAATTTCAAAAAAAACTATATAAAAAAATGAAAAAGGCATTGGTTGTTCAATTCAATTTTCATAAACAAATTTTGACATTGGGAAATATTTTGATTAAAAAAAAAAAAAATAATCCATAGTTGATAAAATTATGAAAATATATATCATAGTTAATGCTTTTATAAATAATTTTATTAAAGGGAATCAATATAGAATGTATGAAAATATTTGTTAGATTTTTTATAATTTTATATAATCTGGGATAATTAAAGGATAAAAAGTGATGGGGAGAGAAAAAAAAAAAAAATAAAAATAAATTAAAAAAAGATTGAAGACATATAATTTGAAAAAATATTTTTAAAAAATTTTTTAAAATTAAATCAAATATCAATTTTTAATTAAACATTTTTTAAAATGTAGAACATCAATAAATCCCAAATTTAATGCACAGACTTGCAACAATTTTACAAAATTTTTTACCCAATTTTTTTAAATAAAATTTTGGAAGAAAATATATAAAATTATATATCATTTTTATATATATATATAGAGAGAAAGAGATTTTTAATAAAAATAAACATTGAATCCTTTGTAGTATAAATAAACTATAAAGTAGAGCCTGGCCTTGCAAGGGATGTAACAGTAAGAGATAGATCAATTATCCACCATCATAAAGATTGAAAAATAAAATTGACAAAGATTATTGTTTAAGGTTGTTATGTTGATGTCTTATTTTTTTTTTTTTTTTTTTTTTTATTAGTTTTTTTCAAACAAAACATTCAAACAAAAACATTGTTTTTCAAAATACCGATTGAATAGAATTTTATTATAAACAATTGTCTTGTAAATGGAATTTTTTAAAGCATTCTGAATGTAAAAAAAATAAAAAAAAAAAGTGTGCAAGACAATAAGAAACACTACATTTAAAAAAAAAAAAAGTTTGAAGTTTTGTTGAAATCGGTTGAAAAAAAAAGCCTTTAGGTAATCTTTTAGTTTTACAATGTATGATTTTTGCTTATTGAATACAGTAAAAAAAAATTGCATATTTTACTTGTGGTGATTCATAATTAGACTTCTGATTTGAATATATTTTCCACTCGTTGTTTCTAATACAAAAAATATTAACTTTATTTGGGTTTATTAATTATGATCTAACAAATCTTATTCATTTAATAGCCTTTCTGTAATAATAATCTTTTACAATTTATGATTTTTACTTATTGAATACAATAAAAAAAAATTGGACACCATGTATATTTAAAGTAGTTTCCGATTATTATTTTTAGTTAGGAGGACATGTGTATGTTTAGATTTCATTATCTTTCCCTAAAGATAAAGAATTTATCCGATGTTTGTATTCGACAAAAGTAGAGATCGTTAGATTATTGTTTAAGGTTGATGGACACGCATGTCTTAATTAGTTTTTTTTTTTTTTTTTTTTTTTAACGAATTGGTTTTTTCAAACAAAAACATTGTTTTCAATCGTTATGAGTCTACCGATTGAATAGAATTTTATTATAAATAATTGTCTTGTAAATGGAATTTTTAAAGCATTCTGAATATTAAAAATAAAGAAAAAAGTGTGCAAGACAATAAGAAACACTACCTAAAAAAAAAAAAGTGAATTTTTGTTTTATCAGCTGAAAAAATAGGAAATCCGATCCCATATTAAAGGAATACAACACACAAACAACCTGGGTTTTAAGTTGTCCCCGATTGAGTTGTCCTTTCATTTCACGATGTCTCTTAATCGTTTTTTCAAATTGATTTTGTAAAAAAAACAATTATATTTTTTTTCCCATTTTTGGCGCTGTTAGAACCACCACAAGGTAATTTTATGTAGTCCTGTGAAGTTTTGTTTGAAATTGGTTGAAAATGTAGGAAATCTGATCCAATATATAAACGTTACAGACACACACACACACACACAAATCTGCGTTTTATAATAAGTAAGATGTACTGATGGGACAAAATAGAGTTATTATTAATATCAAAGCAAATATATATATATTAAATAAAATATATATATATATATATCATATATATATATTTATATATATATATATACATATATATATATATAAATATTTGTGTGCAACAGATTTGTTCCTTCTTATTATATATTTATATATAATCTAAATCATGGCACAAACAAGAATGACTTTTTAAATTTTATTTAACAAATTGAACTAGAATTTCAAGAAACCAACTTAAAAAAAATGTTGTTTTCTCTCTGCATATCTAAAAATCACATTTATAACATTTAAACCCATTTGCTGGATTTTTTTTATCAAAGAGAAAAAAATTATCACAAAAATAACTGAAAAATATTTATTACTACAGAAAAAAAAAATCATGGGTAATTTACCAAATATTTTCATATGGGGAATAAGTTTATTTTGGCAGATAAAAATATAAGACATCTGTCTTATTCAAATAAGTATAGATATAAAGAATCTGTACCAGGGAAGAATAATCTTTGGAATTTTTTATGAGATGATTTGGGATTTTAAATTTTAGATATTTTAATGTGTGTTGTGTGTTTAAATTTTGTGTGCATTAATTTTTTATATATATAATATATATATATATATAATAATATATATATATATATATATATAAGTAATAAAACAGCATTTACCCCCAGGATTTTGAAAAATCCTCCAGGAATAGCCAATTGACTAACAGTTCTGGTTAACTATTTGAATATTTAATCTTTAGAAGGAAATTTGGAAAATTTTAGTGGTGAAAAATTTATAATTTTATCTAGGTATATTGCATTTTTTTCAATAACTTGAGTCCTGTATTCAGATCCTTAAAGAAATCCCTTTACGAAAACAGAGGGAACAGTTCAGAAAAGGTTGAATATTATTGACTCTAGGTTTTGAAATTCATAATTTCCCTCCCCCATTTAAACATATAAAAAAAAAATTAAAAATTAATCAAAAAAATTTTTTTTTCCCAGAATAAATAATTTATTTGATTAAGTCATCAGGAATTTAAATTTTTTTTCATTTTTTATTTTAGCTTTTGCTTTAAAAAATGCCTCTTAATTTTGTCTTTTTTCTATCTAGGAAAAAATTGTTTGTTAAAAAAAAATTTAAATATATATATAAATATATATATATCCATTTTTTGGTAGGGTTCGACGTATTAAAAATGGCAGATCAGTTTCCAGGAAACTGACATGGTTGCTTTCAAATTTTGAATGACTATTTTATAGTGGTGACATATGCATATTAATTGACCATCCAAATAACTTTTGAAGGGCTGTGTACAGAAATCACTTGTGCACTATGTACCAAATTTCCCAAAAATTTTCTCAGGTTTTGAATTTTTGTTGATGTTTCATCTATAGACCAGTTGCCATCCAAGATTATAGATTTTTTTTTTTTTCCAACATATTTTTCAAATCTTTAGCTGGAGAGAGAAGAAGATTCTTCAATTTCCATCTTAATTTTAAAAAAAATTTTAAAAGAAAATTTTTTTTTTTTTTTTTTTAAATTTAACCCAAAAGCAAGGCAAAAAGCCATTAGGACAATTAAACTTTACAGAAGATAGGAAATCAGATAGAATGATTTGTAATAGGATGAGGTTTAGTAGATAAAATTCTGTCAATGGAGATGTCGATTGACATTACATTGAATATTATGGAGATTATAATGAGATTATAGGGAAACAGGAAAAGGGAAGAGAGTTCCCATAGAAAAAGAGGAAAAGACATGAAGCTATTAGCCATAGAAGAGATGGCTATATTTATTTTTCAAACAGTGAATCCTTTATTTGGATGCCATGAGGTAGGGTTTTGAACTAAAATGAAGTCTGGGATTATGGTTAATGAATAAAGTTCCCCGGAGCAATTTACCATGAAATTATTTTAGAACAGACAGAGGGAGGTGACGTAAAGAAGTGTGAGAAAGTGACAATGACAAGATGTTTAAAAAGGGCCAACCATATTGCATATTAATTTTGAGCCTATCCTAAATGAGGAAATTTTTAATTGACCTTAGAATTATAGCAAAAAAGGTCCATGCAAAATCTTTTTTTATTTGTATATCTGGAGGATTTTAAAAAAAAAAAACTCTCTTTGGAAATCAGAGATGAAACTTTCCTCCATTGGACCATTTATTATTACTAGATGTATTTATTCCATCTCAGGTCATAAAGTCAACTTGAGACTAAAAATCTGATATGAAGTTAATAAGATTTATTTATAAAGTTTGATGGAGATACAAATAGCAGACCATTGTAAAGCAGTTGTTTTGTCTTTTTAACAAGAAGTTCTTTTAGAATTTATCACATAAATTAATGAATTTATAGATAATTAAATCCATTTTATTTTATTTTAAAAATATGTTATTTAATTTTTTAGTTTGAAATGCATATAATTTATGGGAATATTAATAAATTTTGAACATTACAATTTATTAAATTCTCAAAGATTAGAAGATGATTTTATCAATCTAAATAGGAGATTGACTAGGACCCTTTGAAATGCACTTTTGGGGTCAAATAAAATTCTTTTTTACAGGAAAAAAGATACACTATTATTAAAAAAAAGAAAATTTATTTGAATTGCATAGACATGTCTGATATAGTATATCAAAGTAGTGGTTTTTGGGGTTTGAAACTAATATAAATTTCAGCCGAGAACCAGGGGCAAACATCAGATACCCTATTTTCATCTGATGGGTGAAAAATAAATCCAGCTTTTAACCCAGGAAGAGACCTCAGAAAACAAAATTGACGGGAGCTTAAAATCCATCCTTAGTTTATCATGGAGGAATTTTTTGACAATGCGTCCCAGTCAACACAAATGTCAAAAAAACAAAGTTCTAGAAAAAGGTTTTTTTATATTTTTTCTATTGATTTTTAACCAAAATGATTGTATATATTTCAGTTTTACCAAAAGGGCATACATTGAGAGGCACTGCAGGATTTGGGGATGGAACAAAGACAAAGTGAAGAGGTTTTACCTTTAATTCTGTTTTAAAATGAATATTTTTTTTTTAACTATCATGGAAGGGAATGGGAGATTAACGGCTTTCATTTTGAATGCCTGCATGGAATATTTAGTAGCATTTTGAGCCACAGAAATGATGAGCATTAAAGTCCAAAAACAAAAATGTGAGCAAACGGGTGGAGGGAGAGAGACTTTTTCTATGTTGTCAGAAATGCTATCAAGTATTTTTTTTTTGAGAGGATGGAGAGCAAAGGAAGAAGAGATAGCTTATGCACATTGAGGAGAGAGAGTATGGAGACACATGTATTTGGTCAATTTTATGAGTTATGGTTCTCTGGCCAGAGGGAGATGTTTTTTTTGAGACACCTTTTTTGCCATTTAGAGAATTGTTTTCTGACAAGAGGAAGATTTTTGTTTTAGAGATCAGAAGAGGGGATAGATGCATTCAATGTTTTCAAAAACCATATATAAATTACATCTGGGTACAAAATGGAAAGATTTAAACAATATAAGTTTTTCTCCTAATGCTTCAGATTTTTCCTTTTTAACCTTCTTAGGGATTTATTTGTTTTTGAGAGACTGGTTTTAGGGTTAAAATTTCATTTTTGTGACTCATTTTTTGGATTTAATTTCAAAAATGAGAAGGCCAGAGGTAAGAGAAAACATACAGTTTGACATTAAATATCAGAGAGGAGTTGTTAAAATTTTATCTATAAAGTACAGGATGGCTGCCCAATGAGGTGACTAAGGGGTATTTCCATAAAGCGAATTAAACAAACACAATTTATTATATAAATTTTGATCAAAGATTAGCCAAGATGCTCTGCAAAGTTAGGCATTTTTTATTTAACTACCAGTTCGGAAACAGCAACCAGAGAACTGTCCACTGTTTTTACCCTTAGAATGAAGAATTTGTTCCACAGACTGCACGCATCATGGGAGAAACAGACCTGCACTAATCCCAGAGGCATGGAGAAGAAGACAATTATGGTGAACCCCTTGGGAAGACAAGAAACAAGGTGCAGGCCGTTTATTCCATGTCCAATAGAAGGGGAAGGTGTTGTTGGGATGAAAAAATTTTTTTTCAACCTGGATTTATTCTGTTTTAGGCCCTGAAAAGTTTTTTTTTCCTCTCATTTTCAAGATAATTGACATTTTCTTTTTAATATATATATTTATATATATATATATATATATATATATATATGTGAGAATCAAGAAGGTGACCCTCTGACCCTTCCAACTACCGTCCTATCAGTCTCCTTCCCTCTTCGGCAAAGGAAAGCTCTAATCAATAAAATCAAGTGGTTAACCACCTCACATCCAATAAGGACAATTCTCAGACAAGCAATATGGTGGTTTCCGCTTTGCCAGATCTACAGCCGATGTGCTCACAGCCATCACGGAAACAAAACAAAAATCCAAAATAATGGGGAAGCCCGAGAGCGTGGCACTAGATATCTCCAAAGCATTTGATAGGGTTTGGCAAATTTGGCCTTCTCCGCAAGATCCAGGGTTATGGCATTACGGGTCAATTATATAAATTAATACAATCATTCCTGTCAAACCGTGAATTGAAGGTAGTTCTCAACGGATTCTCCTCCAGTTCCTACCCCACGAACGCAGGAGTTCCTCAAGGCTCCATCCTAGGCCCCATTCTATTCCTTATCTATATAAATGACCTTCCTGACGCCGTAATTTTCTCAAGTTGGCATCTACGCGGATGACACCACAATTTATTCCTGCCTCAAAAACAAATCCAGTCTCGCTGACAAAACTCACTTTGCCATTTGCGTCTCGAAAAAGGACCTCCAATCGATTGTGAACTGGGGCATGATTTGGCTGGTCAACTTCAACGCTTCGAAGACAAAACTGCTCTCTATTAATCACCACAGAGAGCCTTCCTTCCCTCCATTAGAATGTCTGACGCTCAACTTCTCGAGAGCAACTCTCTGCGGCTTCTCGGTCTCACGTTGACTGCTGACCTGAGATGGAATAAATACATCGAGTCAATTGCCTCGTCCACTGCGAGGAAAGTTGGCTCCCTGAGCCGCGCTAGGAAGTTTTTTTCTCCCCTGAGTCGATCCTCCAGATATACAAATCCACAATTCGCCCTTGCATGGAGTATTGCTGCCATATATGGTCTGGCGCCCCTTCTGTTTGCCTCGGGGTTCTTGATAGGCTCCAGAAGCGGATATGCAATATGGTTGGCCCTGCCCTGGCGTCTCGTCTACAGTCACTTTCTCACAGACGCACCGTCGCCTCCCTCTGTCTGTTCTACAAATACTTTCATGGAAATTGCTCCGAGGAACTGCATTCGCTGGTTCCCAAACTTCATGAGTTCAAGCGCCCTACGAGGCTGGCATCCCGCTCTCACCCCTTCACTGTCGAAACTCATAAATGTAGCCGTCTCTTCTACTCTAATAGCTTCATGTCTCGCACCTCTCGCCTGTGGAACTCTCTTCCCTTCTCCTGTTTCCTGAGAGTTATAATCTCCAGCTATTCAAGTGTAATGTCAATTGACATCTCCAGTTGCCTTAATCTATCCACTACCCTCATCCTTTCTTCTATCACTCCTATCTGATCTTCCTATTTTCTGTAACCCCTTGCGTCCTAGTGGCTCCCCGCCTTGCTTGGGTGAAATGCTAAAAAAAAAAAAAAAAAAATATATATATATATATATATATTATAATATAATTTTTTTTTTTTTTTTTTTTTACTTATCAATTTCCTAAAATATTTGTGGTATGTGAGTGCTTGTCATATCCCCCAAACCACTTTATTTTAATATTTTTATTCAATATTAACCGTATTTTAACTGTATTAAACATATTTTGTATGGGTGAAAATTGATATGTGCAACTCAGAGGGCATATCCTCACAGTTGCACCTTTCAGTTTTCACCCATACAAAATCTGCTTAATTCCGATTTAAACAATTTTTTCCCGTTTTTCTCTTTATCTCTAATTGTTCCGTTAAATTTAAAGCGGCCAAAGTAAAATATGGCCAACAATAATAAAGACAGTGTTTGTTTGGAATTTTTATTTTTTTAATTTTTTTTTTTTGTTAGCAATTTTAACTTAGCCATATTTGGAACATATAACCCTGCCATTAATTGGTAATGTTTCTGTAGGTGATTGCTAAAGTTTCTCCTCATAAAACAAAATGGCCAAAAATGTATACTACCAATTTGTGAAGGCCATAAAATAAGGCTGAGACCTTCGGTAGGTAATAATCATGGTAAGTAAACTGTCAATTCCACTGGAGGTGTGAAACTGGAGAGGAAGTTGGGTTGATAGATAATTTGTTGAAAGGAAAGGAAAAAAACATGGATTGAAATATATATATATATATATATATATATATATATATATATATAATATATATATATGACATAAACTTTTATGCCATTTCCTATTAGCTTGCAAAGTGATCCTACATTGACCTGCACAAAATAGCTTAAGAACTGTCTCTTCTCTTTTCACCTTTCTCCATATATTTATAGTTTTTTTTTCATATATACATATATAATATTTAATAGCAGCACTCTTGAGGATTTTCCTTCTGGGTGAGTTATTTTCTTTTTTTATGAGTTTAGCATTTTTAAAATCAAAAATTGTGGTTGAATTTATTTCTATGTATGACTAGTGCATTAGTTGTTTTTTGTGAGGTCTCTTTTGTGCTCATAAATGTTTTTTTACATTTCTGCTTGTTTGTCCAGTAGATTGGGAGGAACAGTTTTGATAATTTATTTTCAAAATGCCTGCTTCAGAAATATTATTGCAATTAGTGTTTTACCCAAATATTAATCTACACCCAGGCTTTTTCCCAATAACATATATTTATGTATATAATAGTATAGAATCCTGACAGTTTTCATTATTTACATTATTCGGACTATTGTCCTCATCTTTGTCGCCATGTTTATTACAACATTTCGGTTGTTGTACGCTCTGACCGTCTTCAGGTGGTTGGAATGTCAAACTGAACCCTTTATTTATTATTCACTGTTCTAGTTCCACGTGCCATGTTTAATGGATGTCATAGTTAGTTATCTCCTCCTGATTTCCTCTGAAAGTGCCTCACTGCCTTAACTGAGTATTGAACAGTGACAGGATATTAGAGAGTGTGAGTTCAATACCCGGTTAAGGCACTGGAGAACTTGGAGACGCCATTGGTATAAACCAATGGCTTCTGTTATCAATTATAGGCATTTAAGAATAGTTGTGGAGATTTCGTAGTTTATTTTGTTCAGGTTAGGTTTCAACTGTTTTATGTATATAGCTTCAAGAATTTTTAGTTTTTGTTTATTGTTTTCATATGTGTGTGTGTGTGTGTGTGTATGTATGTGAAAAATAGAGACCGTATGGATAATTACAGTGTTTTTCTTCATCAGTTTTGTACATAATATATATAAAATAGAT
>CAHIKZ030003665.1:22500-95227 GCA_903632075.3 Acanthosepion pharaonis
ACCGACAATACATTTTATCTGTAGTTGAAAGCATACAATTGTGTTCAAAATATTTAGATTTCTGCATTAAATAACCCATAGAGGTGTTAATATGCCACTAAACAAAATCAACCAAACAACCAACAAACATGAAAGAACTCTTTCATGACAATAATCCTATTAATGTCCTTCAAATTTCTTCAAGAAATCAAACTGTATTCCAAAATATAACTTCAACAAAACTACAACACATAACACACATATCACTGCCTCTAGTAATTATATCCACACAAACATGTATATGCAGAAAAACTAAGTATCATCTACCATGTATTCAATTGTGAAAGCAGAATAACATATTTTTATTAATTCAAAGCTTTCAAGAAAATAAAATTTCAGCCTTAAATGACCTATAAAGCAGTTGTTATACTGTTAAACAATCAAATCAACTCAACTTTCCCATCTAAAAAAGTCATTTTCACTTCTTGCTACCTAAAATGCAAATCTTATTACAATAGTTACTGGGGGGGAGGGGGGTTATTAAAAATACTAACTCAATCAAAACTAGATTTCAACACCAGAAAACTGTTTTAAACAAAATATATATAAAATATATATTTCTATCTCTTTTTGGCAAAGTACTAGATGCTCTAAGCAATACTGAATTGATTAATCATCTAACCTTGTAGGAGGTTTTCTTTCAGATAAGCAGTGTGGCTTTTGCTTCTCTAGGTGTTAACAATTATGATTGAAAGAATCTCTTAAATATTTTCCAATTTTATTTTTTATCCAAAATATCTTATCTTCAGGATTATTCTGAGAAATTTAACAATATATCGACATGGAAAACAAATTCTTAGTTTTGAAAAAAAAAAAAAGTTAGCAATATTCAGCTTACAAAGGAGCATTCACTTTTTAACATTTTGGATTTAATGTAACTACAAACATTTCACATTTAAACTTGCCTTGATAAAGTCAGATTGACAAAACACATCAGTTATGACTAAGAAATATTTTCCAGTTGTTGTTTTTTTATATAAATATATATATTATATATATATATATATATATATATATATATATATATATAACAAAATCTTTTAGAGGTAAAGTCTGTTTCATGCTAGATGTGTTCTGGCCTGATGAACATCTAGCATGAAACATATATGTGCCTCTAAGTGCAAATTTTTCTATGTTCATATTTTATATTTACACACGATCTATCTCTGATATTGAGCACTTTATTCCATAAATATAGCACATCTTAAGATTATATTTCTTCATATATATATATATATATATATATATATATATATCCTTTATTATAGGATATTACATTAAAACACGTGAATAACACTGCACAAATGCAATCATGTTTCAATGTGTATTATCTATATACAACGCAGATAATGTAACATATTTTAGACAAAGCCAATACTTTAAACAAATAAGATACCCACCACCCCCAAGAAAAAACAGATAAAATAATAAATATAGAAACAAATTAATTATGGCTGATGCTAAACTCTTGGAAACAACACACTGCGCCTTCTTGGTCTCATGTTTTCAACTGACTTGAAATGGAGTGATGACATCGAATCAATAGCTGCATCTACAGCAAGGAAAGTTGGGTCACTGTGTAATGCTAGAAAATTGTTCTTGTCAAGGTCCATCTTGTACATTTACAAATCTACCAGTCCTCCATGCATTGAATATTGCTGCCATATCTGGATTGCTGCTATTCATCTTGAGGTTCTTGACAAAATTCAAAGTAAACAATTTACTCCCAAATTGATAGGCTTATCAATCTGACAAAGTCAAAATGGCAGCCATTGTCCAGAATGAACTCATCCGTAGTCAACTGGCACAAAAGATGGCTTGTTAATTTGAATGCCTTGAAAACTAAACTTCTCTCCATTAATCATCAGAGACACCCATTGCTGCCTTCAGTCAGCATGGCTGAGGCTATCCTCCACGAAAGTGACTCCTTGCGTCTTCTCAGGTTCATGTTCTCTGTTGATATGAAGTGAAAAGACAATATTGAATCCATTGTTACCTGCTCAGAAAATCAGTTCACTATGTCAGGTGAGACAATTTTTCTCTCCAGAATCTATCTTGCATAGTTATAAGTCTACCATTTATCCATGCTTAAAATATTGCTGCCACATATGGTCTGGTACCCCTGCTATTTACCTTGAGCTCCTTGATGAGATCCAAAAAATCTGCAATATTATTAGTCCTGATCTGGCAGCTCAGCTTCAGTCACTTTCCAATCACCGTAAGTTTGCCTTCTTGTGTCTTTTCTGCAAGTGCTTTCATGGTAATTGTTCAGATGAGCTCTTCACTATGGTACCTAAAATTTATGAAGTTAAGCACAGCACTAGACTGGTCTTGAGATCTCTCACCAATTTACAGTTGAGCTGGTTAGATGTGGCCATAAATTCTATGCTAACAGTTTCTTCTCTCACACTTCTCGATTGTGGAACTCCTTTCCGGCTCCATGCTTTCCAGCCAACTTTAATCTGCAAAAATTTAAATGCAACGTCAATCACTATCTACTGTCTACTTGATTATTCTTTTCTCTTTCTGCTCATCATTAATGTTTCTATTCTTAATTCTTCCACACCCGGTAACCCCTTGTGTTTTAGTGGCATTACTGCTTTGCTTGATTCCAATTAAAAAAAAAAAAAGGGGGAGGGTGAAGGATCTGCAATGTAATCAATCCTGACCTGGCATCTCAACTTCAGTGACTTTCTCACTGATATGAGGTGGCTTCTCTCTGTCTTTTCTACAAATGTTTTCATGGCAACTGTTCTGATGAGCTTTTTTCCCCTGATACCTCAACTACATGAATTTAAGCATGCTACTATTAGGTTGGTGTTTTTTTTTTAATGGCGTAATAATGTCGTTCTTTAACATTAAAAAATATGTCAAAAAACGACATTATTACGTCATTATTTTTGCACCAACCTAATAGATTGGCATCTAGGTCCCACCCTTTTACTGTTGAAATAGTTAAATATAACTGCCATATATAGGGGTTTTATTAGTATTTTATTTTCTAAATATACCATATATTAATTAGAAAAAAGGGGGCCTAAAGGAGGTAGGGAATAATTAATTTGATAAGGGTTTTTTAAAGGAAATATACTGGTGTAGTTATTTGTGAAATGATAGTTCAGAGATGATCTTTTTCATGGATTTTTACATTTCCATAAAGGTAGCCGGGTTGGTAGTCACCTATAAAGTTATAAGATCCTTTTTCAACATTGTTAGCAGTAATAAGTTTATTGATATGATTTTTAAGTTGGGAGTTGGTGTTTTTAGTTAACTTTTTAAATTTATTGTGATCATCCAAAATGGCCTGTTATTTTGAGTGGTACTCATGTTTGCTTAAAATAACAAAAGTGTTAGTCTTATCAGCTCATCAGATAACAACACTGTTGTTATTTTTTAGTTGTGTGGCTGCTTTTATTAAAGGAATGTTTATAATTTATTTGGATTTTTATGATAATGGTTTTTAATAGATTTGGCTTTAAGTTCTTGGGGATGCACAGAATGAACTAAGATTTTTTGCTATGGTGTTAGAATATATCAGAAGGAATTTTTGTCAGGTTGCATGATCTTCTCTTGCATCCACAACAATAAATAATACTTAATATAAAACAAGGCAAAACGTGTATGCAATTCAAACAAATAAATGCATTTATATACAACACAAATATTATTACAAGATATTATTATGTTGTTATATTTGTTAGTGGATGAAGATTTTGTTTGTATTTTGGTGTCTTGGTGTATTTGTATTACAGTCTATAAGAATTTGTAATTAGTGTTTAAACACCGATATTATGTTCGTGTTGTTCTTTTTGTATTGTTTAGAATTGAGTCATTCAGAAGTAGTCTACCCTTAACTGTAAGAGTGAAATATGTTCAATAATAGTATTTACTTAAATTGTAGTGAGCGTTAATAATTCACTTTTTGCGAGTTTTGCGAGTTGAAGTTCTTTGTATTCACAGTAATCTTCCAGTCGAGTTTGTGGGTGAGTCAGTTGTGTTTTTTTTTTTCTCGCAGGAAAATTATAATCACAAGTTACGTGGATTGGATTAGCGCTTCTCTGTGTTCGCTGGACTGACAGATTTATCGTAGATGATCAAAGAGAATGTATAGTTTGAAATTCTTGAATGACAAAGAAGTTCGTAGAAGATATTGAACGGAAAAGATTTGTCGTTTGATTTTCGAGAGACAGTAGTAGTAGTTAAAAATCACATTTTAAGCTTGAGTGAGCGGTCGAAAAATGGTCTGCTGCTAATCTGCCCAGGTCTGCATCTGACGTGTCACACGTGCTTTGGTTTTTTTTTGTTTTTTTTGTTTTTTTTAAGAGGTCATGATCACGTGGGTGGCTCCAAAACGATTTTGCACCAAAACTTCAAAGTGCACGTGCAGGCGACCTGATTGGTAGAAATGAATCAGAGGGCTAGATTTACGAATGAAAGTTGGAATAGTGCATTACTCGAAGAAGGTAAGATCGGGATAATAGACAAGCCCAATAAAGTAATTCTTTTAAACCTACCTGTGTAGTAATAGGGTTGCCTTGTTCCAATAGAAGTATTTGTTGGTATAAAACTTCAATTTGCATTTGTTTAAACATTAAATTAGGTTTCTCTGTGACATGAAAATTTGGTCCAAGATTAGAGAATTCTATTTCATTTGGAGTGAGTTGGTAATCCGATATGTTAATGAAGTTGTCGTTGATGTTTGGTAAAAGTATTTTTCCTTTATATAATTTGTTTAGCTTTTTTTGGGTGACTTATTTAAGGGATTTATTTTCCTTTTGTGTTGTATTATATAATAAATCCAATATTTCCTCAAATTTTTTCTGTCGTGGTAAAAGATTGTAATGCATACAATTTCAATGTTGAGCCATTGTAATTCCTGTTTGGCTGTGTTTATTTGTCGTTTAATGAGGTTCCATTGAAATTTCTTTGGGTTGGGATCATTTAATGCTGTGGCACCATGTAACTTGAATTTTTAGTGTATTGGGGCAGCAGATTATTATTTAAACATATATTGTTAAATATAACAGACAGAGAATGTTTATTATGTTTGATCATGAGCCGTTCTAAACTTCGTATGGTTGCTGTAATTTTGGGTGAAAATAAAGACAAAAATTGAAAACCTTTTTTTTTTTTTTTTAAAATTACGAATAAATAATTACATTAAAAATAATCAATGTTTAACTTTTATTTAGTCAAGAAAGATAACTCTTATTGGTTACATATTCTAGAGTTATTTCCCTTGTTTCATTTACATTGTCTCACGAAAATCTATTTACCCACGATGGTTTGTTTTTTTTTTTGTGTTTTTTTTTTTGTTGTTTTTTTTTTTCTTTTAACTAAACCCGAGGTTAAGACTAACTTCTTTAAAATCTTTAGGATTTTTAAGTTTTTCTTTTTGCAGCTCATTAACCTGAACAATATTTCCTGTTTAACTTTTGTCAATTTCTATAGAAACTAAATACTTTTGGTTATAGGGCGGAATTCCGTGGATTAAACACTGGATTTGCAGTAGTTAAGAATTTACAATTTCCGTAAGTTTCTGGAATCATTTTATATTCTTTGTGCATTGAAAATAAAGGAAAAATGTATTGCCGTTGGTCAGGAATTAATGCTAACAATACTTCTTGAATAGGACTATTATATAGAGAATATAAATACATTGCTAATTTTATTCTGCACTGAAAAAGAGTTAGAAAGGGATTGTCAGTGGTCAGGAATGAATGCAAGCATTACTGATAGAATAGGGCTATTAGATGTATAATGGAAATGAATTGTTAATAATTTTATTACAGAAATGAATTGATAATTGTAGAGAAAAAGATAGCAAGCATTACTTGTTGAATTGGGCTATTACATATGAAATATATTTTTTTTTTCAGATGGAGTCAGTATTGACGTGGAATCTGATAGCAACAAAGCGTCATATGAACAGTTTGA
The DNA here is from genome assembly GCA_903632075.3 of Acanthosepion pharaonis. Taxonomy (NCBI): domain Eukaryota; kingdom Metazoa; phylum Mollusca; class Cephalopoda; order Sepiida; family Sepiidae; genus Acanthosepion; species Acanthosepion pharaonis. The sequence continues at coordinate 28,477 of CAHIKZ030003665.1, forward strand.
GCCAACAAATGAATGGAAGACTGTTGAAGAAGGCAAGTTTATCACTTTTTTCTTTTTTTGACTTATGAAATAAATTAACTAAAAATAAATATTCCCAAAGCAACTAAAAACTCACATTCTTAAGAAATCATGCTAACCTATTAACATGTTTACACTATTTGCATTGTTTGGACTTATCTTTATTGCCATATTCATGATGTTTCAGCCGTTGTATGCTCTGGCCTTCTTCAGGATTTGTCTATATTTCCGAGATATGATATTGTAACTATTTACACTTTTTACATTGTTCAGACTGTTTTCTTCAAATTTGTTGCCATATTCACATTTCAGCTGTTGTACACTCCAGCCTTCTTGAGGGTCTGTCTATATTTCAGAGATGAGGTATTGCAATTATTTACACTATACAGACTGTTGTCCTCATTGCCATATTCACAATGTTTTGACTGTTATATGCTCTGGCCATCCTGGGTACAACGTTAAACTGCATCCAACAGCAAGGCCTCTGATCAGGAGGTTTTGAGGAGCATGGAACCACCTCTTAATTGCTGATGTTCCAAGGTCCACCCTGACCCAGGGCGTTAGCACCTGTTAGGGTCCCAGCTATGGGCAAATAGTGAACTCCCAGTTTAGCCTGCATCCTGGGTATGACGATAAACTGCATCCATGTCCATGGGTATGACGATAAACTGCATCCTCGTCCATGGGCATGACGATAAACTGCATCTGAGTCCATGGGCATGACGATAAACTGCATCCACGTCCATGGGCATGACGGTAAACTGCATCCTCGTCCACGAGCATGACGGTAAACTGCATCCTCGTCCACGAGCATGACGGTAAACTGCATCCACGTCCACAGGTATGGCGATAAACTACATCCAACAGAAAGACCGTTTTTGAAAAATTAAGGTTGTCGACTATACAGTTTTGGAAAAGTAGTATTACCAGCTATACGTTTTTGAAGGAATAATATTGCCAGCTATATGTTCAAAAAAAAAAAAATATTACCAGCTATGTCTTTTTAACAAAAATAATATTCAATGGAATTGTAAAAAAAAAAAAAATATTACGATGTTTTTAAAAAAATAAAAAATTATAATAATGTTGCCAGTTATTTTTTTTTTTTTTTTTTTAAAAAAATGTTGAAACTATATGTTTTTAAAAAACATTGTTAAAAAGCTGTGGGTTTTTGAAAAAATAATATTTTTTTTTTTTTTGAAAAAACAGTGTTGCCAGCTGTGGGTTTTTGAAAAAAAAAATAATGTTGCCAGCTATACCAAAATCATTTCCGGCATAAAATAACCACTAAGGTTGGAATGGCGTTAAACAAACAAACAAACAAAATATATGCTCTGGCCTTCTTCAGGATCTGTCTATATTTCTGAGATGAGGTATTGCAATTATTTACATTGTTCGGACTGTAGTCCTCATCTTTATTGTCATATTCACAACATTCTGTCCATTTTACACTCTGGCCTTTTTCAGGTAATACACATTGCAATTTCAAAATTAACCCTTTACTTAGTCCTCGGGAAGGGAGGGGGGTGCTAGATTGTTCTAGTTCCACATGCCATGCCTTTTCTGGATAACTCAGTTTCAGTTATTTCCCTTTAGTAGCTCAACTCTCCAAGTTTTTGTTCCCTCTGCTGTGGCCAAGTATTGAACTCACAACTCTTTGGGTCAAGTCACTAGATTTCTTCAACCGACATTTTTATCTACTGGGCCATGCATCTTTCAGTCAAGAGGTATGAGTTCAATACCAAAAAGTCGAGAAGCGATTGTATTTTCTTGCCACTCTTTGCTGACAGGATGTGACACAAGGTCAGTTTAATGTGGGTAGCTAAAGTGCATGCACCCAGACCAGGTCCAAAAATAGTCTAACCTCCACAACTGTTGGTTGCACTGGTATCAGTATTACTAGAGACCCTCCTCTTTAATTCAATGAGGGAGGTGCTGGCATGGGCAGTTGTTTCTGGGCACCTCTTGATAATATTTTCAGTTGATAGATAAAATGTAGTATCTCTGCCCAAGTGCAGATACTACACTTTGATCCCAGCCAAAATGCTGAGAAGCAATAGTTACCATGATAAACCGCCATTTTGCAGATGCACATTATTGAATGATGAAAACCGAGTAAGACAATTGCCCAAAATCCAATTATGGTAAATAAAATAACGTCATCTACTGAATTATTCTTAAATTACAGTAGAATTTCTGACAACGAGACTAAGAAGGTCTTCTAGATATGAGGAATTGGTTACAAAGTCCGGATATGAGGAGGTTATATTTAGATTAAAATAAAAGAACTGAAATCAGGTTTAACATTTATTTTCAATGTTTTATGGTAAACAAAATAAGCTAATGGTGAGTGGAATATAACAGAATTGATTTTAAGAAAAAAGAAATAAATTATGAAATGTTAATGAAAATTTGTTAAATTTAGTATGCCACGTATGCAAAAAACAAATAATGTAACAAGGATTTTTTAATCGCTGTTGCATGATGATTCTTTCTCTTCTAATGTCATTCTTAATTTTTTCCACATTTCATTTTGCTTTTGTTATTGAAATTTTTTAAACAAGACACTTTTTAACTCTGTGTGCTTTATTGCAATCGTCATAGTTGAATGCTGGCTTTCTTTCCATAAAACTGACAACCTTTTCAATTTCAGCCCAGGTTTCGTAACAATCAAGTTTTTTATTTCCTTGTTTATCATGACAGTGTGAACACTCGAGAATAGTTCATTTGGAAGATTTTATATCATACAATGTTGACTTTCCTATGTTGAACTCAACCATTAGTTACAATAAACTTTCACCAGTGTCTAAAATTTCAACTTTTTGCAATAACTGCAAAGTTGTTCTTTTCCTCTTATTCCCATCATCTTATGCACCAATACAAGCCATTAGGGTGAAATAAGCATAAGCAATTATCCAAAGTAAATTTCTTAAAAAACGAAAATTTCAAATCGGTTACATATCACCCAAATAGTTCAAATACACACATGAAAATCATGACCGGATATGTGGGATTCCGGATGTAAGGCACTCTGGATATGAGGGATTCTATATGTAGCTGAAGGCATACAATTGCTTAGACTTCAGCATTAAATAACCCATAGAGTTTGATATGCTGCTAAACAAAATCAAGCAGACCAAACCAATCAAATTATTTAGATTTCGGCATTAAATAACCCATATAGGTATTGATATGCCGCTAAACAAAATCAACCTGACCAAATAGTCCAAATATGAAGCTCTCCGGATATGAGGGATTCTACTGTATTAAGAGAAATGTTCATAAGACGGGGATTTGGTACATTAGAAATAAAATCACCAAGCCAGAATTCCACCCAAACAAATATAGCAATAGTAAATATTTCAGCTGAACTTTCAACCATTCTCAAGACATGGCTATTTTCATCCCTTTTTTTCTCAGCACCCCCTCGTAACTAAAGCAAATACTGACTATTAAGCTACATGGCTACAAATCTAGATCACCACTTGAAGACCAAACCCACTACAATAGGAATGGTTTGCAAGGCAGACTAAAATAAGAGTGTACTGAAAAGTTTTCAGCCTGATCCACTTCCCAAAATAAGAACTTCATGTCATTTATTTTTTTCAGCACCCCCCTCATAACTAAAGCAAATACTGACTAAGCTAGAGTAACGGTTAACAAGCTAGTGTGTAACATTGTGTAAATTGAGGAGAATAAGTTATGGATTCTTCTTCTTCTGTGTGCTGCATTCCTTCAGATCATAGGTAATCATGGTTCTCCACAACTACTTTTCTCCCTTTGCTAAGGTCCTGACCTGCCATTCATTCACACAAGCTCTTCAGATAAAGTCATTCCCAGAAACTGAAACCAACACCCCCACCCTGAATCAAATGAATGAGGGCACTCATATTTCCCTCCCTTTAACCCCCCTATAGGGTCAATAAGTATATAAATATTTACAATTGTTTTTGCACATTTCACTTTTTTGTGTAAAGCACAATTTTTTTTTTATTTATTTTTTTAATATATTTTTTAATGACCGATCCATACTTTTAATATATTTTTTTAATGACTGATCCATACTTTTAATATATATTTTTTAATGACCAATCCATACTTTTAATATATTTTTTTAATGACCGATCCATACTTGCTGAAAAATGAAGATTAACCAGTGTGTGCTAAGATGCACTCACGGGAAAACACATTTTAATTGAAGGTACTAACTTGGCCCCTGTATGACAACTCTAATATCCTACCTTAAAGAAATAGGTTAAAATCAAATCAATATAACACCAACAAATGATCATCTACAGATTATATATATATATATCTATAAAATATACATTTACCTGAAAGTATAAAATCATGCACAAAATATTTGTAGTGGAAGCCATAAAATTGCATAGAAAATATTTAGATTTCTGTATTAAATGACCCTTAGGGGTGTTGATATGCTACTAAACAAAAATAACCAGAACATATCAAGTGGCCAACAAAATTTTTATTTCTGTTAATATTTTTTTTCAAAAATGTATTTTTTTATTTTTTATTTTTCTTTTTCTTCCTTTTTCATTGAAGAGGAGGGAGATGAGGATTATAATATTGCCCATGTTAAAGTCCAACAGCCCCAACATCCGAAGTAATGCTTATGTTTAAGAAATCTTTAAGTTGGTTGCACTTTCAATCAGAAGTGACCTTGCAAACTTTAATCCAGCTTTGGGAGTTAGCAACAAAAAAAAATGCAAGACCAACCAGAAATAGACAAAAATTGACGCATTTTTTTTTTTTTTTTTTTTTTCATAAAAATAAACTGGCTAAAAGCAATGTATTTGAAAATGTTATCTGATGATTTAAATGTTAATTTATTTTCAAAAAATGACTTTTATTTTGATTCTTTTTTGTTTTTGTTTTTTTTGTGGTTTTTTTATACTTAAGATATCCAGAATTTTGAATTATCCAAACATATTTTTCCCATGTCTGTCCCATGATACCTGTATAATCAAGGAAGTACTGTACTTTTTTCACTCATTCTAAATTAAAACGTTTTTTTCACCCCACTCCCAGGTCAAGCTCTCCCTTCTGGTTTGCACGTACGATTGAATTTAAACACTGGGAAGAAGGAAGCTAAATTAATGGAAGAAAATGATGGACTGAGCTACTGGAAAAAGGCAAACAAGGAAGGCAAGCATCTTTCATTCATTCTTTTTCCACCTTTTTTTTTTCTTTCTTCCTGTTTTTCTTTTCTCTTATTTTCATCCTTTTTCTTTCTTTTTCCTCTTTTTTCCATCTTGATCTTTTTCTTCTTTTTTTCCTTTTTCTTTTTTCTTTTCTTTTTTCTCCTTTTTCTTTTTTCTTTTTCTTTTTTCCTTTTTCTTCTTTTTTCCTCCTTTTCCTGTCTTTTTTCTTTCTTCCTGTTTTTCTTTTCTCTTATTTTCATCCTTTTCCTTTTTTCTTTTTTTTCCTTTTTTCTTTTTTTTTTTTTTTTCTTTTTTACCTCCTTTTCTTTCTTTTCTCTTATTTTCACCTTTTTCTTTTTTTTCCTCTTTGTTCTGTCTTTATCTTTTTTCTTTTTCTATCATCCTTTTTCCGTCTTGATCTTTTTTCATATTTCTTCTCTTTTCTTTTTCTTTCTTTTTCCTCCTTTTTCTGTCTTTATTTTTCTTTTTCTTCTTTTTTTTCTTTAACTGCGTCATTTCTTAAATTAGATTTTAATGGCAACTCTGTTTTTCATTCATTTTAATTCTAATTTTAAAAAACAATACATATCAACCACTACACGGACGAAACGATAATTGGTTGATATATTGATTAGTTGATAAATTGAAAAGTAATTGTCATCTTTGATAATGGCTTATGTAAGCTGAAAGCTTAGATTGGATTTAAACATGTATCAATATGGTGTTTTCCTTTTGTTTTTCAATGATAATGTTATTTAAGCTTATCAGACAATATTAAAGGAACTTACTTAAAATAAATAGACAAAACTTGCCTATATTATTTAATGAAACATGCATTAATATATATATATATATATATATATATATATTTAGTTAGAAAGAATTCAAAGTGTAAAAAGTTTTTGTTTTGTCCTTTAGAATTCATCAGACTGTTCATGTGACTATGCATATGCACAAACAAAAGAGAGATGCTGATAATTTTAAGTTTAAAATAATTTTTTTCTTTTCTTTTCGTAATGTGTTTTGGGTACATAATCTTACCAATTCCATTTAGATTCCTTTTCTTTTTGTTTATGTTTCCATCACTTTTGTTACTAAATAATCCGATATTGCGATAATCTACCAAGAAAGGTGAAATGTTGTTTAAATGCATGAGCAATAAAGGCAATCTCTAAACATTTTCCTCTTAGTAGATTGCTTTCTCTTTTAATCAGAATAGCATTTTTTAAATCCAATTTGTGGTCAGTCTCATTACGGTGAGCAATTAATACATTTAATGTGTTGTTTTGTAAAAGATCCCTTTTGTGTTCATATAATCATTTACTTTTACAAAAGTGATAGAAACATTAACAAAATGAATCTAGATGAAATCAGCTTGATTATATACCCAAAACACTTAATTTTTTTTTATAAAAATTGATTATTAGAAATATTAAATTTAATCTATTAGCATGAAATTAAAAATAAAATAAAAGCTTCAGAAAAGACTTTTTTCGTTTTTAAAAATTAATTTTAAATCTTGGGTATCATGAATTAGCAGAGGTACCCTTGTCTTAAGTTATCTGAAAAATTCTTATCAAAAAAACAATTTACAATGTTTCATCAGAAGAAATTAGTTTGAAAATGTTTTCTGTACCCACTTGTAGAGTGTGGTCAGTCTGTCAGTCACCAGCAATTTCCACAAATCATTGCTTAATGCTATTAATGTATACAATGGTAGAGGATTTTGAAAAAACATCCACCTTTTTAAAACTTCTCTTCTTTCCTCATCTATCACATGTTAATGACAGTTTCTTTTTAACCCATCCAAGTCCTCACCCTGCCTCATTGCAGTCTGGGGCTGGCTGATTGGCTGGGGTTTCAGCCTCAAAATCAAGTGAATTGGAGGGTGAATGTTTACATCTATATTGCTCATGTTCCTTCCTCTTCTCTTGTTTCTTGATTCCTAATCAATCACTCACTCCTGGTTAAGTTTCTTCCATTTGATCCCACTTGTGGGGGTAGGATTTGATCAGCTATACTCTCTACCCACCACCTCCTAAGCCATTATGTTACCCTCACACACTCACTGCAATATACAGGCAGCTAGCAAGTTGATCCTGCAGTTGTCCAGAGTAGAAGTGTCTCCCTATTGTTTGTAGATTCTATTAAAGAATTTCTGATTGCTAGAGAAAATTTTTAAAAATTTTAAATTTTAACTTTTACTTTTAAATTTTACAAAATATGATTTTACCATATTACCTTTCATCTAAAATTTATTTCTGGTGGGAGTGGAGAGGAAACGGATAATTTAAATATTGTATTTTTGTAGGGTTAATGTAAAATTTGTTTTAACAAGTTTTGTCACTTAATATTCTATGCACTGAAAAACCAGAATGGAGATAGATTGTCAGTGGTCAGGAATTAATACAAACATTACTGAAAGAATAGGGCTATTATATGTATAATGGAAATGCATTGCTAATGATTTTACTATAGGAATGCATTGAAAATGAGGAAGAAAGGTATTGTCAGTGGTCAGGAATTAATGCAAACATTGCTGATAGAATAGGGCTATTACATGTATAATGGAAATCCAGATACATTACTGACATTCTAAGGCTATGAATTCATGAATAATTAACTATATTTTAAGGATAACAAAAGAAAAAGTTACACAGATACATGTGTGTGCACACACACACACACACACACACACACACACCTTTCATTTCAAATTTGGGTCAAGTATTTATTTTAAAGTTTGAAGGCCAGACAAAAGACCCAGTATAGCTTTGTAGGGTGTGGCTTTTTTTTCTATAACCTCATTTTGTCAAAACTTTTTTCTTGGTCAGCTCTGCTGGACAATAGAAATTGCCACTGTTCTTTTCAGGATGATTTCTTTTTATGTGACAAACTAATGCAGAGAAAAAAATAATGTGTTGGGGAGGGGAGAAAAGGAATTTCATTACATGACCTTGGCCCATTGTCCAGGTTTGGTTTTTTTCTTTTGTAAAGGTTAAATGATAGTAGGTATGGCTTTTGTGTATATATATGTTTTACAATGTTAAAAATTGGTACAGAATTAGAATTATGTTTCAACACCATAAATGTGTCTCTTCAGGTGATGTTAAACTCCTGGCAAGTGAAAGTTTAATTTCAAAAAGCAAAATACTTTACAAATAAATAAACTTGTGGGCTTGGCTGTGATTAATTAATCAAATGTGACCCATGCTAAATTCACATTCCCGGAAAAAAAATTTTAATATAGTTCTGCATATAAAACCTAGACATCTACTATGTATTGAGTCATCTTTTAAATCAAATGTCACAGACAGTGGAGTCATACTTAATTTCTTTTCATTTTACCTGTATATATATATATATATAGATATATATATCTTGTTGTAACCTAAAGAAGGTTACTGAATAGAATAATCACACAAAGTTTGGTAATGAACACTAATACTTATGACAAGAACAACATATATAAGATTTGCCAGTAGCACATAGAAGAAGTAGTCAACTGCTAAAAGTGAGTCAAGTGAATTCCACAATTAATCTCTAATTGTAGACCAACATACAGTATTTACTACTGTATTTATGTGAATGGGGACAAACCCATTATCATCTATAGTTATGTTACAAAATATATTAGTAAAGACGAAAGGAAAACTAACCTTAGCCAACATATTTTCTTCTGAGAGACTTTATCCAGGCATTTCATAAGACCCTTTGTATATATATATATATATATATATATATATATATATATATATATATATATATATATATATATATATAGTTTCTTTGTAGCTTTAATGTATATTCTTAAACGGAAGAATAAGGTTGTGTCTTAATATGACAGTTCCCCAAGACATATATGGATACCCCCCAACATTTTAACCTATGTTTTTTAATATTTTATATATATTATATATATATATATATATATAAATTGTGAATTTGAGCTGTAATCCCTGTTTTATGTAATTAGGTATATAATTAAATTACAAATAAAAAAAAATTAAATAAAGAGCTTAATCACAGTACCTTATCATTCGTCTTTAATGAAGTCACTTGTCACATGAAAACCACAAGCAAGCTGAAAAGACTTTATAAAACAGGCCAGGCCCTGTACAAAACAAAGAATTTTATGCATCTGCATTACAAGTCACTTGCTGGCTTCAAGAGACATTTTCCTTAAAAATGAAGAACCAAAAATATGGATCAGAAGTTGATAACACTCCTGTCTGCATATGCATGTATAGAAGTAAAACATTGCAAAAATTCCTAATTCCTCATAAAAATTCTTGTTCTCATGATAGGATATACATTTAAAGCCATTAAAGCATCAATTAAAAAAATTAATTATTTAAACAAGAAATAAATAATATTATTAAGATATTTAAACAAGAATTAACCAGAATACGTTTATATTTTCAAAAACTTTAGAAAACCCCAGAATATTCCAGAAACTTAGCCTAAATATAAATTGTCTCTGATACCGGATATAATATTGTTAGATCATCTTTTGACACTCAGAGCCTGAAAGATAAAGAAAAGAAAGAGTGAGAAAGACAAGGAGAGAGAGACAAAAAAATTATGAAAAGAAGAAAAAAACCATGATATCCTGCACATGTACATATATGCACACTTATTGGCGTACATACACACACACATACAAATATCAATCTAGCACAAATAAATAAAAAAAAAAGTGCATAATTTTTTTTTTTTTTAAACTTAATATAAAAATAAGAAAAACAATAAAATTGACAGACATTTGCTGATAGCTATTGATGAGTGGACGGAAGCATTACACAAAAGTTTATCTATGAAACTCTAGAGGTGTTGAATATAACATCTGTCAGCTGTGACAAATTTTATTCACACATATATATATATATATATATATATATATATATATATATATACACATGAATTATTCACACAAAACTAATGCAAAAGGTTAATGATTTAAATGGAAAGAGACATCCATCATTAAAAACAATTCAAATAGTATACAAAAACCTCCAGATCCGTTATGAATGAAAATGATTCCTTGTTTAGGTAAAATAGATGTTAATTTGTTTTTTTTTCTTAGTTCAAAAACTTTTTTTTCTTGGTAAGAGGACAACGAAAATATATGTATTTGTTGTATATTTGAAGATGTCTGACAGGAACAGATGAAAGCTTGAAAAAAATAACAACTAATACGGCAGAAATTTATTAAACAAGGATCAATTCATTCATAACAGATCTGGAGGTTTTTGTATACTATTTGAATTGTTTCTCCGATGATGGATGAAACATCTGCCATTTAAATCATTAACCTTTGCATTAGTTTTTTTGTGAATAATTGAATGTATAAATAAATTGATTGCAACGTTTATTGTAATATATATATATATATATATATATATATATATATATATATATCGAATTTAAAGTTAACCTGAAAAAGACAATATTTATAAATGTATAAAAGACAATAGGAAAACTGTTTTAGTAAAAGGATTCATTTTCGTCAATGTGGACTTTTTCAAGACAAAAATGATATGAATTTACTTAGTACTTGACATAATTTTCAGTTAACAGTATGAAAATAGCATTCTCTAAATTCTTCCAGTTGCTAAGGACATTTTGTTTTGCTATTATCAGTTACTTTGTTTTGATAAATTCATTTTGTTTTTGCCCTGAAAAAGTCCACATTGGACAAAACGCATCAGCTTCTATTACAGTTTTCCTATTGGGATATATATATATATATATATATTAATCATTTCACCCCAAGCAAGGCAACAAAGCCACAAGGTTTTACTAAGTCTGGGAGAATATTATTAAGAAGAGAAAATTAAGAGAACAGAAGATAAGGAATTGACATTGCATTCAAATTTTTGAAGATCAAAGTTGACTGCGAAGCAAGTAGTCAGAAGAGAGTTCCACATCTCGCCATTTCACTTGTAAAATGATGAGACCTTACTGCCAATCTAGTACTGCACTTAAATTCATAAAGTTTATGTACAATAGAGGAAAGTTCCTCTGAACAATTACCATGAAAGTATTTATAGAAAAGGCACAAGGAAGCTACATTATGGCAGTGGAAAAGTGACTGAAGCTGAGATGCCAGTTTGGGATCAATAACATTGCAGATTCTTCTTTGGATTTTATTTTTAAATATTTTTTGAATACAAAGTATATTTTACATATCCTTTGTATTTTCATATCTATCTCAGACTGTTCATATTGATCTCTTCATGTTCAAGATGAACGATATATAATGTTTGAAGTTAAATTCTTAAAGAGATTGAGGACACTTTAATCATAAGGAACAAATTTTTTGCAATTATTATAACAATATATTAGAGCACAAAAGTTTTCTTTCTAAGATCAGATATTATTTTTCAAACCACTTAATCATTTTGTTTATACTGGTCATAAAGTGGGGGATCTCTTTTCTATTGTTAGTAAGTAATAAACAGATCCCTAACTAGAATTACTAAATATGAGTACACTGACCAAGAAACCTTTCCAAAACCAATTATGTGGGTTGGGCTGAGAAATTTTCAATCCTCTCTCTCCTAGAAATGTGGGTGTCAAGTTATTAGCAGTTGTACTAGTTGCCAATAGACTCCGCTGTATCTGAGAGTTCTGGCTCATTTCTCTCTTTGTCCATTTTGTTTTAGGCATGGTGAACAAGAACCGAAAGAGCTTCACAAGGAACGAGCTGAAAGATGCCCTGAAAAAGTTCAAACAGCACAAGATATTCGATGAAGTAAAGGAATTTTCCACACAAGATGAGGTACGAATCCCCAAATCACCCATTCCAAACTACCCAACGAAATGTCCTCTCTACCTTGTTAGAGTCTCAGAGATGACACCTTTCTTCCAAATTTGATTTGTAGATTGGTTTGGATTTTTTTTTTTTTTTTTTTATCAGAATGCTTTTAGTTAAATTTTTTATTTCCTTGTGCCAAATAAGAATGAACACATAATTCAAACTTTTATACATTTTATTTACTGTTGAATAACAATAGATATAAAACATAACTAGTGGATTAATAATAGTTCGATAGGAAACGTGACCGCCATATTGAAATATTTTCTTCTGCTGTCCAAGCGAGTTCAAGGGACATAACTTGGTTCCCATCTAGGGAAAGAGTTAACTCCCTTGTTATGATGTCCGTCCTAACGTTTCTTGCTACTGATTGACTCCGAAAGAGACATAACATTTTCAATAAATACAAAGTAACTGATGATGATAACCATATTCTGCCGAATTTCCTGACCGCTGACAATCTTTCTTTCCTGATTTTCAATGTATTTTTAAAATAAAATCATTAATATTTTTTTTTGTTAATTAGTCAGATTTGTATCACTAAACCATTATTATCTTAAAAAATAGAATCGCGTACAAAATATTTAGAGTTTAGTATTAAGTAACTAAGTATTATGCTGCTAAATAAAAAAACAATCAACCAACATTTCTTACACAATTAGGAATCTGAAGTGAAGCCTATTTGCTTGGATGATGACAATTCTCTTCCCTTGAGGAAAAATAGTGTACAACCCTTATTACAGAATTTTAAAATGCTTAAAAGAAATAAATGTCTGTACCAAGATCACTGTATTTAAAAGCAGTAATGGGAACGCTGATTACAGATAATTAGTTCCAGATCAAGAGAGTAAATTTTTCGAAATTACAAAATTTTTTTATTTAATTTTAAAAATATGTATGATATGTTTGTTTCTTTTTTAAATAAAACTTATGGTGGAAAATTTTAAACAATTGCGCATTCCTTCTCACCTTGAAATTTAATCAGAAATGTCATTATACTGCCTCCCAATACATGCCCCATCTCACAGCCAGCCAGAGAAGCAATTTATGACAATCAAAACTCTAAAGACAAAGTCCTGTTCTTCAGCAGGTTTCTTGAAAGTCAAAAGGTGAAACTAGAAAAACAAATACAAACTTGAGTCGAAATAACAGAATAAGTAAGGCAAAAAAGACATGAAAGAAGAAATGCGACAAAGAGAGCCGAATGCTGAACATCAGTCAGACTGTGAGGTTTAAATCGGTAAAGGAGGGTAGCAAATAGTTTGCTTACAGGAATATGTTATAAAGTTTGCAATAAATAATCACGGCCCTATACTGGCTGCAAACCGCCTGCATGCAGATAGAAATGATTTCAGCAAATATACAAAAATAGAAAGGGATGTAAGACAAGGATATGTCTTCTCACCAGACATATTCAATCTATACAGTGAGGCAATTCTTAGAGAACTAGAAGTCCTACCAGGATTCATTATTGGTGGCCACAATCTTAACAGTATAGAATATGCAGATGACACAATGTTGATAGCAGACACAGAAAGAAAACTGCAAAAACTCCTACAGGAGGCAATGGAGGAAAGTGAGAAGAAAGGATTAAACATTAATTCCAAGAAGATAGAATGCATGGTTGTTAGCAAAAGGGTAAACCCAAAGTGCAAATTGCAAATCGGGGATACCAAAATCAAGCAAGTGTGGATATTTAAATATCTGAGAAGTGCTTTAACAGAGAATGGAAAGTGCAACATGGAAATCCAAAGGCGTATTAGGACAGCTAAAGATGCCTTACAAAAGCTAAGCAGAGTAGTAAGAAATAGAAAAATTTCGTGAGAAACAAGGAAAAGATTATTCAACTGCTATGTGATATCTGCCCTACTCTATGGCAGTGAGTGTTGGATGGTCTCTTCAAAGATGAAGAAGAGACTTGAAGCAACAGAAATATAGTTCTACAGAAGGATGCTGAGAATACTAAAGACTGAACATGTGAGCAATGACAGTTTTAAAGAAAATGGAAACAAAAAGGAAATTAATACTTATCAGTAAGAGACAGTTGAGGTTTCTAGGGCACATAATGAAGAAAGAGGGCTTGGAAAATCTGATACACACAGGAGAGATTGAAGGCAAGAGACCAAGGAAAACAGCATATAACATACTTAGTGAGCTTGAGTAAATGGATGACAGAACAAGGTTTAGGAGAGATAACAAAAAGACAAAATTTATTAAGCGCTACAAAGGACAGGAAATTGTGGAGAGCCATGATCGCCTACATCATGAAGGAACATGGTACATATAAGAGGAATCACTTTCTGTAAATGGATTGCAGAACAGAGTTTAGGAGAAATAACAAGACAAAATTTTTTAAGACCAACAAAAGACAGGAAGTTGTGAGGAGCCATGATCACCTACATCCTAAATGTTCAAATAATAATAAAGGACGTTTCATTAAGACGGATCAAAGTCAGTAGTAAATAAATCAGTATTATTTTTGAAAATTTATTTATTTCTCTATTGGATCATGTTATTTAAGTCATGGCAATTATGTGTGAAAAATAATATTGTCCAAATGTCCGACAAGTCTTTGGTAACACACCTCCACTCAATGGTCAAAATTTTTGATGACATCTCTACATAGTTGCTCCTCGATCTCACCAATATGCCTTATTATCTCATCCTTCAGCTGTTGAATTGTTGTTGGCTTGTTGGCATAGACCTTACATTTGAGATGACCCCAAAGAAGAAATCTAAAGGCGTCAAGTTCCACGATCATGGTAGCCAATTGACTTCACTGTTTCAAGATGCCACCTGGAAATTTCTCATTCAAATTCTGTTTGAACGTCCATTTTCATAATAGGCTTCGATAACTTTAACATGTTGTTTGATTGTTAATCTTTCCATGGTTGAAATTGTCAAAAAGTTGTTAAATCTGAAAGAAAAAAAAAAGGAAATCATTAGACACTTAAACTTAATTCACATTTAAAATCAGTCCAAGTTATTGGAACACCCTTTACAATGTTAAAGGAGACCAATACAGAGAGAAACTGGTTAAAATTTTATGTACCGATGATGCTATCATTGGGGGTAAATTTAGGAGGATAAGAAAGCTGGAATCGTGTCCTTTGAGTCTATGGTTTATTATGCTGCTTCCAGTAATTATTCTAGGCTACAGTCCTGGGTATGATGATAAACTACATCTGGCAGCAAGGTGTCTAATTGAGAGATTGGAGGTTTTCAAGAGTGTGGAACCACCTCTTAATTGCTGTTGTTCCCAGATCTACCTTGAACTGAGATGGTAGCACGTCTCAGGGTCCTAGCTATGCTCAAATAGTGACCCCCTGCCTCAAACAAACACAAAACACTATAAAAGTATTAAAATATATTTTTATAGTAAAAATACTGGCAATACATACATTTTATATATAAAAAAACTTACCAACAACAAATATTTATAGTAAAATTACCAAGAATATGTTTTCTCTGTAGTTGATGGCATACAATTGCATTCAAAATATATTGAAGCCATAAAACTGTGCCTATAGAGGTTGATATGCCAATAAAGAAAATCAATTAACCAACTACTCTGGTTACACAGAAAGTGGTAAAAAACAGTCTAAGGTGTACCTTAATTAAAAAGGGGAGGAATAAATGGAAAATAAAACAATTGAGGTGCTGTACTTGAGTAACAGAACAGTCAGATTACATAATCTGGAGATACTGTCAAAATATCTTTAGATATTTGCTAGCCAAAGAAAGATTACAGTGAAGAATCTAAGTATATAAAATGAAATGCTGTAGAAACATTCTTGGCATCGTTTACATTGACTACATCACATGACAAGCTTGTTGGAAAACCTCTTAACTATCATGAAGAAAAAGATTGAAATGGTATGGACACCTCATAAGAGTTAACAATCTTTTCATTTCCATTGTCTTTGAAAATCGCAATTTCCATTTCAAGTAGGCTATTCCATTTTTCTAAAAAAAATAAGCTGTCACCTCTACATTAACAATTGGTTCAGTTTTATTTTTAATCTTTTATGCTATGAACAATTATTTAAAAGGATGCAGTTATATTCTGGTCCCTTATGACATTAACAATCGGCTCAGTTTCATTTTTAATCTTTTATGCTATGAACAATTATTTAAATGGATGCAGTTATATTCTGGTCCCTTATGACATTAACAATCGGCTCAGTTTCATTTTTAATCTTTCACGCTATGAACAATTATTTAAATGGATGCAGTTATATTCTAGTCCCTTATGACATTAACAATTGGTTCAGTTTTTTTGTACGTGTGTGTCTGTGCATCATTTCTTATAACCATAAATAATTATTAAAAATAATAACATTGTGTCTTATCACCTTTCCATTTCTTTAGTCTCTTGTGACATAAAAAAATAAAACAAGAATTTAGAAGAGGAATTATTTCTTATTTATTTTACATTTAATTTTTTCTTTTACAGACCGAAATCGATAAGAAGGAATATAAAAGCTACAGTGAACTAAAAGATGACTTTAAAAAAATGAATATGGCTATTCAAACCGAAGGCGAGATTGTGACAGAACTTTTCAACAAAATGAAACAGACTTCTGATAAGGAAGAGCTTCGACATATCTTAGCTGAACTTGAATACATATTGCACAAGGTAAATTCAAATTTGTTACACTATTTACATTATTCAGACTATTGTCCTCATCTTTGTCGCCATATTTATTACAATGTTTCAGCCGTTGTACATTCTGGCCTTCTTCAGGTGGTTGGAATGTTGAACTGAACACTTTATCTCGCTCATTGGATTACACTGTTCTAGTTCCACATGCCATGTTTAATGGATGTCAGTTATCAATTATCTCCTGTTAATTCCCCTCTCCAAGTTCTCCACTGCCTTAACCAGACTCACACTCTTTGGGTCCTGTCACTGGATCTAACCAATGCATTTATCCACTGTGGATAAAGGACATTCCAACCACCTGAAGAAGGCTGGAGCATACCACAGCTGAAACGTTGTAATAGATATGGCAACAAAGATGAGGACAATAGTCCGAATAATGTAAATAGTGTACATAATACCTCATCTCAGAAATATAGACAGATACCAAATTTGTTACATATCATTCCATCATTTTTTTTTTTTTTTTTTTTTCAGACAAGACATTTTAGTCAAACTTAAAAACAAATGAATTTGAATCTTGACCTCTGGATTTCCCTGTACCATATCTCTGGTCTTTTGAGATCAAGTAATAAATATTATTTTAGCCAGGCAGATCTTGTCCTCCAACAGCATCATTGGTCTGTGTTGTAACCTGGGGAAGGTTACTGAATAGAGTAAATTCACTTGACTCATTTCTAACAGTTCATTAACTACCTTTGTTTAAGGTAGTTAATGAACTGCTAGAAATGAGTCAAGTGAATTCCACAATGAATCTCCAACTGCAGTATATCTATGAACTGCCCCATGTGGCACAAGGCCGAATTTAATGTGGGGTATCTGGCTCGGCCCATAGACTCCGTATAAAACAAGGTTGGGTAGCTGTTTCCTGAGATGAGACTCTGCCCCTAGTCTGGGGATCCCCTCTGCCCAGAGGCAGAGAGTTTGACCAGCACAGCTGGAGACAAATCTTAAACTACAGACCCACATACAGTATTTACTACTGTATTTATGTGAATGGGGACACACCCATTATCGTCCGCAGGTATGCTATAACAGTCTGAAACTCACCTGTAAATATCAATGTCTGTTTGTGGGACTTCCTGCATTATTTGTGATGATGACATTGTATATTATGGAAGAGTATACATATAAACTACATCTGGCAGCAAGGCCTCTGATTGGGAGATTGGAGGGTTTTTTTGTGGAGCATGGAACCAATTCTTAATTGCTCTTGTTCACTGGTCCACATCTGAACCAGGGTGGTAGCACTTGTTAGGGTCCCAGCTATGGGCAAAGAGTGAACCCTCAAACAAAAACAAAACACTATGAAAGTATAAAAATACCAGCAATCCATAAAGTTGATTTTGGTTAGCAGCATATCAACCAAAATCACCAGAAACGATGACAATGATATATAAAGCTATAAAATAAACAACATATTGAGTTCCCCAACTGCAACTGCATTAATAAGGCTGCTTGTCCACTTAAGGGCAAATGCGAATATGAACGCATAGTGTATAAGGTGGAGGTATAGAGCAGCAAACCCAGTAATAGTAGCAATGGTAAAAAAAGTATATGTGGGTTCTAACCAAGAAGCTTTCAAAAAAAGATATAACCATAGGAGTATATTAAAAGAAAAAAAACTTGTAGTTCCAACGAATGATTTATTTTATGGAAATATTTTGACTAGCAGTTTGCCAGTCTTGGTCACTCCTTAATTTGAGTAAAAAAAGCACAAAGAAACTAGAAATGCTTAAGAATTTAAATCAAGGAAAAAAAACGAGTTGATGGCATTTACAAAGAGCAAGTTGAGGCATTAAAAAAATGGCAATTTGTACAGTAAAACAAAATTCCTTTTTTTTTTTTTTTTGTACAAACAACAAAAGAAGACAATTTACAAAACAAAAAATATAGATATATTGTTTTGTAAAATGTCTTTTGTTGTTTGTACTTCTTTTATTTAAATTCCTTGAGGTTTCTCCTCCATCGTAACAAGACTGACCACAATTTTGACGTAAAAAAATGCTACTCTGATTAAAGGATATATATATATATATATATATATATATATATATATGTGTGTTTTCTGTTTATACATTATTTTTCATAGATACAATTATTTAATGCTCTGTTTATAGTAAACAGTATTAATTACATTTACCAGCCTGAATATTTGAGAAATTTCATAGAAAATATGTCCGCCAACAGGATTTGGACTTTGCTAACTAAACACTTCTTCTGTAGCTGAGTAGTATAGCACGCCAAATCAAATGATGGTTCCATGTAGGACAATGGTTCAATTCCTGTCAGAGGACATATATTTTCTATGCAATTTCTCAGACATTCAGGGAGGTAAACATAATTAATATTTTTTATTATAAACAGAGCATTTATTTAAATAATTGATTTTTGCTGTCTCTCTCTTATACATACACACAGACACAATGGTTAATGGTCAGAGTTGAATCAGACCAGGGAACATTAGTATTTAAAAGTGCTCAATACACATGAGTAAAAATAAAAATAACATGTAGAGCTTTTAACTTTAAAAATCAGGAGGTCACTTAAAATATGCGACCACGTTTTCTACCTGGTGGTTTCATTGGGCGATAATTTCAAAATGACCACTTTAATGCTTTATTTAAACAAAACCCACAAAGAACTCTACATAATTATCTTTCAAAAAAAAATAACAGGCATATGATGATTGAAAGACAGGAAATTGGGTGTAATGGGAAGGGAAAAAGGGGGTGAAGAAAAGAATAGAAAAGGGACAGGAATGTAAGTATATTCTAAATGTATACAGTAAAAAAGGAAATCAAATATATAACTTAATTGTTAGAGAGGGATGGGTGGGGCACATGTCTAAAGGGTAACGGTAGGTTTTTTGGAGGTTTTTTATATTTTTTTTTAACTGGCTTCATAATCACTTAAAAAAAATTTTATATGAGGACAAGGGCTTAAAATTTCTGATTTTTGGTTTAAAAGATTTTGGGAATGTCGTAATTGCTAATTTCTCATATTGGCATAGTTTGCAAATGCAGGTATAATTGTTATATGTTTTTACCTCTTTTAAAATTTTCCACCTTATGACTGGATCCCTGTTATTTTTTCTTTTAAATTCCACACACACACACACATATATATATATATATATATATATATATACACACACACATATACAGACTCACTCTACACCTTTCTGACCACAGCTCAGATCCCATTTAAATATTCATGGAAACCTACCAGACACTATTTGTAACATACATTCACAGATAGTACTGCTTTGCTGTATTACAGCTCCTCAGTGTGACTAGACATTCGAATGCCTCAAGCCCAGATTGAAACCCAACTGATTTGGTGTCAGAGTTTCTACCACTGAGCTATCTTCATTCAACAGTGAGAAACAGCTAAATCTAGCCTATTGTTTTTATGAATGTAAACAAATGCCAATCAGTATATATATATATATATATCTGTGTGTGTGTGTACATGCACTACATAAATCTAAATCTTGTCTATCATTCTAAGTATTTGTTTTCTCCCCTTTCAGATTGACAATGCTTTACTTTTTATGGATCTTAGAGGAATGTCAGAACTTGTGAAATTACTGAACAGCACTGATGCAGACTTGAGACATGACACGGCCTTCGTTCTTGGATCCGCTATGCAAAGGTCAGTTGATCTCTCAAACTATCATAAACTTAAAACAGAATATTTTTTTCTTTATTTGTAAATCTTTTTTTTTTTTAATCATTTTGTTTAACATCATTTTTTTTCTACAATTTTGTGAATGGGAATTTTTTTTTTTTTTCTTTCTCATTCTAGCAACCCAAAGGTTCAAATTACTGCCATGGAAGCTGGTGTGTTACAACGCCTAATCACAATCGTCTCAACAGACTCCTCATTGTCCGTACGCAAGAAAGCTCTTTATGCCGTGTCAGCTCTGATGCGACATTTTCCCTACGCACAAAAACGTTTCCTCTCATTGGGTGGACTGTCCGTTTTGGCTCAGCTTTTCACCCAGCCCCACACTGAGAAAATGCGTGTCCAGATCATCACTCTGCTGACAGATCTCAACACAGAGAAGGTATGGAAAGCTTTGCAGGCATTTGTGTGTGTGACACTGTAAGGAAGATGGATGAATAATATTATTAACTGCCTGCACATCAGTACCAAAACGGTACCTCTTTTGAATCCAGGCTTAAAGTCATGTCATATTGAAACACCAGTTCTCACACAAATCACTAAAGTTAAACAACATCGGTACCTAGATTGGGGACCACATGGGAATGCAGGGTGCTGTAAGCTTGGATGTGTGGCTGTTGTAATGGATAATTGCTTGGAATTGTTAGTCGGAGAGCCACATTCTAATTTTCATTGGGTCCATTATATTCACTTATGGGCAAGTGCTCTTGAGAAATATATGGATCCACCTCTTCTCCCACCAGCTATGGGTTAATAAGACGTGTGTCAGTAAACCTTTATTATCTCAAAAATTTTACAATCTAAAAATATTTTCAGGCTTTAAATAACCCGGAACAGGTTGATAAGCCGTAAAAAATGAATCAAGCAATCAATCACTGATTAACTACACAGACATCTCTTTTTAGATTTATTTACATTTTCTGGAACATAAATGTATAGAAACTATCTCGGCCATAAGGTGAGGGGTCAGTTTTTATATAGATTGTAATGTAGAATTGGTCCCCCAGTTTATATCCACATTATAATTTCTTGTTGATCAAATTCTGATTAGATATAAATCCACTTCTTTTCCCAACAGCTATGGGTTAATTAATAAGACTTGTATCACCAAACCATTATTATCTCAAAAATTCTTAAATCTAAAAATATTTTCTGGCTTTAAATAACCTGCAAAGGGTTGATAAACCATAGAAAATCAATCAAAGAATATAAAGGAAATGAGTAAGAGTAAACATTTTTTTCAGGGTCAGATTCTTTGAATGTTTACGCATTATATCTATCTCTTGTCTGCACCTTTTCACACAGGAACAGCCATAATTATTTGTGTATAATAAGCAGTTTTTAGGCCAAAATGCTTATAGGGCAGTTTATACATGAGAATTAAATATTAACAAACTATTATATCACTTTACAAGTGTATTCATAGTTTATATCCCTTGTGCAGTAAAAATTCTGAATGAGGTGCGCTGTCCTGTTATGTCCCTCGTGCAGTAAGGCCCCGGGGCAGGCTCGCCACCCTCTTATGTCCCTTGTGCATATATTTGGTTATTGCCAGAAATAATGTTACGTGCAGTAAGGCCCCGGGGCAGGCTCGCCACCCTCTTATGTCCTTCGTGCAGTAAGGCCCCGGGGCAGGCTCGCCACCCTCTTATGTCCCTCGTGCAGTAAAACAATGAACCAAGCTTGCCACTCTCATGCAGTTAAAATGTTGAACTTAGGCTTAAATGAACTGTACAACGCCTAAATGCAAGGGTCATAAGACATTTTTGAAAGTTTTTTTGTTATGACCAGGAGCCAAGACAAACATGAAACTATTCACCTTCTTCTAAATGGCTATTATGGCTCTTTACCACTTCCTAATCTTTGTCTCTATTTCTAAGATGATCTATTAATTTACATTGGTTGGACTGTTGTACTCATCTTCATTTTCATGTTCATGACATTTCAACCATTGTACACTCCTGCATTCTTCAGGTGATTGGAATTTCAAACTGAACCCTTTATTTTTTATTTTGTCCACATGTCCCAGCAGATTGTTCAATAGTTCCACAGCCAAAAAAATTTGGTGAATTGACAAAATAAAGACATCCGGAAGAGGCATGGCACAAATTCCAATCTGGTGAACTTTAAAGGCATGGGTTCAAAATTCCAAAATTAAGTTTGAATTGAAACGTCTTGAACATGGCTATAAAGATGAGGACAACAGTCCAAATAATGTAAATTATTCCTAATCTTTAGCTCTGAGCAATGTTTGTCATTTTGCTATCTCTCTCAATTTCTGTTCTGCTACACATTTACACAAGTTCATTAAGTAGGTTACTCTGTTTCACCAGCTTTTAATATGTCCTGTAAGTGTTAAATTTGCCAAGCCTTCCTAGTGTCTGTTCTAGAAATTACAACTCCCACTTTATTATTCTAAGTGTAAACCCATTTTCTTTAAAACTTCCTTGTTGCTCATGTTGAGTCTATGGTATTCTCAGCATCCTTCTGTAGAAGCACACTTCTGTTGTTTCAAGTCTCTTCTTCATCTTTGAGTTGACTGTCAAACACTCACAGCCATATAGATTAAATATTATATAACAGTTCAGCACTCTTTACTTTGCTTCTAATGAAATTTTCCTGTTTCTTAATACTTTGCTTACCTTTAGGAAAACATTTTTCATTATTCCATTGTAACCAGATTTCAGTGTCACATTTGCTGTCATCTGTTAAGAATTTGCAGAAAATGGATTTCATGTCATCCAATTTTGATGCTCCTTGCTTTTGTTTTCACAGATTCATTCCAGGGCCAATTTGCAACAAGGGAACAGTTTGCAGAAAGAGAAATTAAGGCAATACAATGAGTAAGTGTGATAGCAAATTTCTCTTTCTTTTCTTTACCCTCAACTTTGAAAGGATGGAAAAAAAATCCCTGACAAATAAGGGACCAATTTTTATGTAGAAAATATAACAAATTTCTCTAATCAGCAGTGTATGTATATATATATATATATATATATATATATATATATATGGCCAAGTGATTAGAACGTTCACTTTATGACCATGAGACCCGGGTTCGAATCTCACCATGGTTGATTGGCCAGGAAGGAGACTTCCTGTTGTTATTGATCTGGAGGGGGTCGATCCCAGCATGTGGTACCTTTGGAAAGTGCCTGAAAACCATACCACAGGTTGATCCATGCCTTGTGAATGAAAAAGGGTAGACTGAACACTTGAGGGTTGTTGATAGCTGTGCTAGCACAAAGTTACAAGTCATCATGACCGAGTAGATTTGAGTGGATGCCATTGTCCAGATTGTTGATCATGCTAGATAACACACTATCTCTCAGAAACTGTAACTAAGGTCTGCTCAGCATAGTTGCAGTATAAAACCAAAGGTTGGATCTGTGGGTGTGGAAGAAACACAAATGTGCCTGAGCACATGTCTGCAATAGGGAGTGGCTAACCACCCTAACAAATGGGTATCCTCGAATATGAGTGGCCAGCTACTAACAAAAATCTATTAAACAATAGACATGAGTTAACGGTTTTTTGCCAACATCATCAAATTTTTGCATTGAATAATTAGCATAAAAACAAACAAACAATAAAATAATTTTTATAATCCATAGTCCTAATAAATAGTTTAAATGCCCTACAAAAAAAGATAACCCTTTATGAAGTCGTCAAAAAACAAATGTTACGGCAGTTTTTTTATATACACAAAACCCTTTCAGAAAGAAATAAAATAAAAAAATAAATAAATCTCCATAGACATGTAAACCAGACTAGGTGAAATCATCTTCCGTTTTAAATTTAGACACCCCTACCGTACCCTGACTTGATATCTATGAATGTAACTCTATACTGATACAAATTATTAACACTCAACACCCCTTCCTATTTAAACAATCGCTCTGGCTGTTACCATGGAAATTTTGATTTCAATAATGAATATGCTATTAAAACATGTAAATTTCAGAAATAAGTTATTCAAAAAAAATTTTGCTTTAATTCAAATCTTGTTTTGAAACATGAGACCTCTTATGTAGCATGTTGGAATCATATTTTTAAATAAATAATTATATATATATATATATATATATATAGTTTTCATTAAGACATGTCTCATTTAATAATTTAGACAAGATAATTTTTTAATTAATGTTTTTATTCCAGCTTGATAAAAAATTTTGAAAGTAGTTGTAGTTCATTTAATAAAACCTCTTCTTAATGAATATATGACACATTTTGTAGAGGTCGGGCGTATTCAACAAAAAAAAAAAAAATCAAAAATTGCTTTTTTCACTGCAAATTATTCATTATATCACATCCAAGTATTTTACAAAAAAATTAGTGCCAGTTACACAATATTTCAAGCTCAATTTAAGTTTA
This sequence comes from Acanthosepion pharaonis, assembly GCA_903632075.3. Lineage (NCBI taxonomy): Eukaryota > Metazoa > Mollusca > Cephalopoda > Sepiida > Sepiidae > Acanthosepion > Acanthosepion pharaonis. Next base: position 53,207 of record CAHIKZ030003665.1, read on the forward strand.
CAGTTTCTAAGCATGCAATGAGGTAACATAAACCATAAATTTGTCTGCAGAATATCATTACATTATTGTTACATAATTATAGTGAAATCATTATATTTTTGGTTGTATATTAATTTAAAAAATTCCTTTTTGAAGTGGAATTTCAGAATTTCACTATTGCCCATCAAAATGACTGGAAGAAAGTGATCTAAAAACAATGGAAAAGAGAGGTAACAAAGCGTAAATAGCTTCAGTTTGTTCAACTTAGGAAACTTAGTATTGCAGGCAAAGGTTTCTGTAAAACTTGATATTTCCTGTAATAAATTTTTAAGTAAAATAATAACAATAATAATATTTATTAAGTGTAATTTACAATTCCTTACAGCAAACCATGAAAAGAAATATTGATCAAAACTTCTAAAACCTTAAAGTGTGTATTGCTGCAAAATTATCAAATGTTGAATACACCCTTCCTCCACTGAACATATCATATATTTTAATTAAGTATTATCATATATTTGAATGCAATTTTCAGGCCATGTGTGTTGCATTTTAACTCAACATTCAGGTATTATTGATAGCAAGGCCAGAGATTTCTCGTTTATTTTATTATCTTAAGTTATTTGATAGACAGGAGATTATTCTAAAGGCTATTGAATAGAAAAAAATCATGGGCCAGTATTTTCATGTTAAATTTTTGACAAGAGTGAACAAAAGTAATTTAAAAACAAGAGATTTAAACTTTATGTCTGTTTCTTTCATTTTTAAACATTCAGTACTAATTTTTTATTTCATTAACTGTTTTTATTAATTCAAGAATTTTAACTTAAAAATTAGGGAGATAACTTATATGTAGATACCAATCATATTGTATGAATTAATAACAATATTTCAAAGTTTACAAACCCCTTTTTTTCTTCTTTTTTTCCTGCTGGTTTTTTTACTACATTTTTTTCACCCATTTTTACTTCACCCCAAGCAAAGCAGTAAAATCACTTAGGGACTACAGAGAGAGAGAGAGAGAAAATATGAGAAAAACTACTATTAATGAGAGAGGAGAATATAAATTTTTGAAAATCAAAGTTCCACAGGTGAGAAGTGTAATAGAAGAGACTGTTAGTATAGAACTTCTGGCTATATCTAGCATTCATAAAGTCTAGGTACTATAAAGGGAAATTCATTAGAACCATTACTATCAGGGAAGATACATTACAATGGTGGGAAAAATGAAGTACGAGATGCCAGGTTAGGACCAATAACATTGCAGATTCTTCTTTTGATTTTATCAAGAATCTCTAAATATTTAGCAAGAGCACCAGATGACCGGATATGACAGCAATATTCAAAGTATGAGTAAATGGTAGAATGTAAGAATAAAATTTATTTAAGATTTAAATATTTTGTTTCTTCCATTTGAAATATTTGAGATTTTATTTTTGCTTTACTTAAAAATTTATTTCAAGAATTTTAGCTTCAAGAATTACTGTACACACTATTCAGCATAAAAGAACGAATTTGAATGTATTGTAGTGAGTTCTGATAAAAATAAAATATTTTAATTTGAATTCTTTTATTTTTTGTTTTTATAATTAAACCCTTCTTTTGCTTCTTTCTCTTCTAAAACCCTTCTCTCTTTTCTTTCTCTCTCTCTCTTCTTTCTCTCTCTCTTACTCTCTTTCTTTCTTTCTCTTCTTTTTTCTCTCTTTCTTTCTTTTTTCTTTCTTTCTTTCTTTCTATGAAAATTTCTCTTTCTCTCTTCTACTTCTCTCTCAACTAACAAGAGGGCAACCCTCAAATAAAAATATGTCATTTGCACTTTCCTTTAAAACCTGTATCTCTTTCTATACTTCCCTCAAATAAAATGAGGTGGAAGAGGAAGAAAAAACTGAACCTGACAGAAAAATGCCAGGATCACAGCCTATTTATTTGTGACTGAAAAATACCAAAAATCAGAAAGGCTCCACACACAACTTCCATTATAGAAAAAAAAAAAAAAATGAGAAAGAAAGGAATGCCGAAAAATAAAATAATTTTAGCCAATCAAAAAATTGACACAATGAGACTTTTGATGTTAACCGAAACCAATGTTTGCAACAGAGTCTTGGAGCCTAGTCAAAACAGATATAAACTGACACCTCTAGGCTAGAGACAGTGAGAGTGACAAACAAAGATGCTACCATGGAGAAGCCAGCCATGTGTGAAGAAGTAGTTAAGAGGTCATCTGTTAATGATATTTCTGCCCTTCATAGGATCGAGAAAAACACAATAGATTGATACTGACCTAATTTCTCATATTACTACTACCCCTATCATGGTCTGACTTAAAAAACTGCCACCCCTTTCTCTAATCATACTAAAAATATCCGCCTTATTAATGAAAATTTCACTACACCGAATACCAAAGGATTCCCTCATCCCTCTAAAGAAAATAAACAAAAATATATGATTTAATTTATACACTTGAGTTAGTCTTTGTGCTGTTCAGAACTTCAAGAATAAAACAATCTACATCACAACATCCATAGTATGGTTTATTTTTTTTCTAATTCTGGTTACTTTCTAAACCGTTCCTCAGTTTCACATTTTTTTTTTTTTTTTGTTTTTGTTTTTTTAAGCATTTCACCCCAAGCAAGGCAGAAATGCCACTAGCACGCAAGGGGTTACAGAGAGTGAAAGTAAGAGTAAAGAGAAAGACAGGGATCAATATCAAACATCAAAAGATTTCGATTGGCATTACTATTTAACTTTTTGAAGATTATAGCCAGTAAGAGGAAGGGAGTTTCAATGTAGGGAAGTGCGAGAGAAGAAACTGTTGGAGTAGAAAAGGTGGTTACATTAAACTGTTTCAACAGTAAAAGGGTGGGACCAAGATGCCAACCTAGTAGCATGCTTAAATTCATTTCTTTAATTTTTTTTTTTTTTTTTTTTTTATTGTAATTCAGGTTAGACATTCTGACCAACATGGTGGAGACGGGATGGTGTGACAAAGTCAAGTCTCTCCTCCAACTGCAAGACTACGATACCCAAGAGAAAGTGCTGGCCACGATGAACCAAATTGCTAATGTCTGCCGTTCTAGCTTCAAATCTGTTGATTCCCAATTGAAACAACTGGAAAACAAATACCACCATCTGTGTGAGGAAGACAAGGCGAATGGTGACGATAGCGAAGACAACGAATTCTTTTGCACTCTTTCCAAATCTGTTTCTAATATTCTTTTTACACTTGAAAATGTTAAAGACGAGTTATAAAGCTATCAGCAAGTATTCTTCAATCTTATTTTCCAGATTAAGGTTGGTAAAATAGCTTCATCTTTGCAAGGATATGCAGATTTTTTTTCATCACCCTTCCTTTCAATAGCCTCAATTTATAAATGTAGATACACTGTGAAGGCAACATTTTTTGAAAACAATTGAGTTAAAAAAACAAATAGTTCCAATTCAAGGTCATTTTTTTTTTTAGGATATATCAGTATCAATTCTCTTTAGTAATTCATCTCTCCAAGTTTTTGTTCCCTCTGCTCTGGACAGGTATTGAACTCACAACTCTTTGGGTCAAGTCATTTTTGGGATTACTCAACCAACAATCCATGTGGACTAAATAAAGGATTTGGTTCAAAATTCAAACCTATGTCACCTGAAGAAGGTCGGAGCGTACAACGGCCGAAACGTTGTGAATATGGCTATAAAGATGAGGACAACATTCCGAACGATGTAAATAGTTACAATACGTCATCTCAGAAATATAGACAGTACTATATTAATCAAGAAATATCAATGACAATTTTGATATATAGAGTTATCGCCCCTGACATTCTCATTATTTATTTATTCTCGAAGTAGAAAAAAATGGTACTTCCCTGCATTAACAGAAAGATGGTAAAATTAAACATGGATAGTGGTTAAACACGTTGATTTTAAAAAAAAAATTATTATAGTTTTTAACTATTATCATAGCCAGGAAAGGTAATTTTACCTTTATCCCCACCCACCAAAAAATATTTAATTAATTAGCACCTATTTACATTTAATCAAATAATATATCTTATGTAAACGAGGTCTGGTATACCTTTCATTATTTTATATCACATTAACTCCACAGTAGCACAGGGGCTTTTGTTTTTCTGTTACTTTGATCTGTATTCAAATAAATTCAGGGTCATTAATATATATATATATATTTAAAAAATACTACACTTTCAACTAATCATCAACTCTCTTCAGAAATGAGGTTGCAGTCATTCCTACTGCAGATTATGGGATATAATTACTAAATAATTTATTCATTGAATCAATGAATGATTTCAAAGTTCTTTTTGTAGAACATGGTGGTGTAACAAAGAGACAAAAGGATTGTTTCAATTGCTCTGTCCGATGTCAATTTTTTTTTTTTTTATTCATGTACAATGTAAATATTGTTATTAAATGTACATCTAATTTTCATCTGGGTTTGTGGATTTTTTTTGTTTGTTAAATGTAGTCCTGTATCAATTTCTAAACAACAAATAATCATACGTGGCAGTCAACACAGAACCAGTATCAACTAACAAATTTCTATGATTCTCCATATTTGTCCCAAAGAACTAGAAAAAAGATTCAATTTGCAGTTTCCATTTTGTAAACAAAAATGACAACCTTTTTAACAATGGACAAAATTTCAAATGGACATCATTGCCTATAATTTGTAAGATATGTTGAAGGCTCCAACACTTTTGATGAGATTTTATATGTTCCTGCTACATTTGACCTACAAATAAATTTAGGCATAATTATGTAACTCCAAAGGAAAAATAATATATAGAATTTGAACAAGTAAATATTAGCAAATGTATTGATAAGACATTTTACAAAAGGAAAAATGAAATGTGAAGAATTCAAAGCAACTTTAAGTGTCTGTAGTTGAAGTACTTACATTTTTGCAGGAGTGAAAAGAATATCTTTTCACTATGAAAAGTTGCTGAGAAAGAGATGGATTCTTTCAAATCTTGTGTCACCTGTAATTAACATCAGGGTGCAGTAATCCAACAGATATGTATATATTATACCATTTTATTGTATGAATAAATATGGTGTTTTTCTTTACTTTGTGATCTTTTTCATTATTTGAATGCTGTTTTAAGATTTTATATAATTTAATATTAATGAATAATAAGTTATTGAAAGTTTTTAATCTCCATACCCACAAAACAAGTGTGTATGAAAAGGATGGTTATTCCCTTGACGCCACTATTACTGAATACAATTTTGATTCCCTCGGGAATGTTTATTTTAAAAAACAAGGATTAGAATTTTAATAGAAACCAAACATATGTAAGCAAATTTATACATTTTATTCATTCTTGATAATTGATAAATAAATTTAATAATATCTTTGTTATTAAATTGTTTATGTACAAGATTATGAAAACACATGAACCAACTATAATGATATATTTATTATTATTTATAAAGAAATAAATATGAAAAAAACCTTTTTTTTTTCCTGTAAATATTGAGAACCATAAATTCTGATCTTAAATAAAATCCAATGATTATTCCAGATTTTATTTTGTTGTTATGGTGGGAACAGAAATTTTTGAGGTCATTTTTACCCTTCTGTACAACCTGAGTTTCAATCGTGAGGTCTCATCAGGTAGCTTGGCAAAATTATGTTCTTCCACACATATCAAGTTTCTTTTTAACCATATTATGTTACCGGAACTGAAGAAGAAGAGGAGGAGGAGAAGGTAAAAAGAAAAAAAAAATATGGGATTTGTAGAAGAACATAATTTTGCCGAGCTACCTAATGAGACCTCAAGGTTGAAACCCAAGTTGTACAGAATGGTGTTTTCATCTTAATATTAACCTGCTCTGCAAGTTCAATTTTCTGAATGGTGCATTGAACACTGACATATACATACATACATACATACATACATACATACATACATATATATATATATATATTTTCAAAATTATAACATCACTACAAAATTGTAATTTTACTTTTTAATTATATATATGTTATCTTATCATATATATGATTCATTATATTGATAAGACACCAGAATGGCTATTTTTGTAGTGATGACAACAACATGCATAAGTTATAATTTTTGAATGAATATTATTTGCTCTACTTGGTATTGAGCACTCTTTTAAGAATAGTGTTTTTTTGGTTATAGGAATTTTATTCCATCTTTACCAACCCTGTACTAAAATGTATGTGCCGGTATATATATATATATATATAGCATGTCTGCAATATATTTTATTTACCTAATAAATATAGTATATATATATATATATATATATATATATATATATATATATATATATAGGGGTTCTAGAAATAATCACACATAGAATCAATCAGTAATATTAATGAATTATTTTCAACATCCATAAATAGTAGTATAACCTATGCATTAAAATACTGTTAATCCATTTTAGTGATCCTCAAACATAAAATTGATGTCTGTTGTTAAATTTTGTGTTCTTAAAATGCTAATACTTACAAATAGTCTTCTATTCATCATCAGGCATGTTTTTTTCTTTGAATGTAAAATATAATAAACTAATGTTTTTATATATATATATATATATATACATACAGTTGAGGGATTGGAATTTATTCGTATATATATAATCACCAACAATATTTTCAAAAATAGGATCAATTGATATAAAACAAAATACAATTCGTAATTTATTAAAAAAATAATAATATGCAAAATATAAAAATCACTACAAAAATTCATTCCAAAAAAAATAGGCCCAAATAATTGATTATATTGATGATTTTCATGTCCAAATAAACGTTTTTAAAATTCAAATCAATCACTAAATGTTTTTCAAGAAACATGTTTACATAAGCTGGGAATACCAATCAAAATATAAATAGTGAAGAAAAAAAAAATGAGTAACGACTGAACATAATAATTTTTTAACATTAATGTTGATTTAGACTAAAATAAAATTTATTCTAACTATATAAATATTAAATTAAGTTATAAAAAAAAAATTTTAAATTTAATCTATATTAATTAATATTATAAAATATTTTATATAATATAAATTTATTTAAAAAAATTATATAAATATTGAAAATTAGATTTATTAATTTCATATATAATATCATCAGTTAATTTTTCAAAAATTTTTGAAAAAAAAGGTCTATTAATGAATGAAAAACAAGTATTTGTTTATTTCAAACCTAATATAAATTTTTTTGGAGCGAAAGACAAGACAATAATTACTTGTCCTGGAATTAAAGCTCTTTGGATTCTATATATATTATATATATATATATATATATATATTTTAAGTTAAGTTACGAAGAACTTGGTAAACCGAAAGGTAATTCAAGGAGGATGAAATCCTGAGAGCTCAATGTGAACAGAGCTAATATTTAATGAAAAACAGACCACTTTAAGGTACCATTACAATAATTTATTTCACCAAAATCCTTTTAAAGGACTCCGGATCATCAGGTAACAATTCCAACAACGAAATGCTATATATTTTATATATATATATATATATATATATATAGAGTATTTGAATCATTTATTATTTCTATTATATTTTTTTTCTGCTTAAAGAAAATATTAAATTGCGTAGGCCCATACAAAATTCAACATTTAATAACAGTAAAGGTTAATCAGTTGTAAAATAAACCAACCAAGTCTAAAATCATTTGAAAAGATTTTCATGGTTTTGTTTTTGTCAGCAATGAATAATGGAAATAATTTCTTTTTGAGATGTTTTTACCTGATGATTTTTCAGTGTTATCAAACTTTTTTGTCAATCCAATTCTAGACAATTTTAACTTTTCAAAGGACAAAAATTAGATTTTCAACATGCAAAAGAAAATGAGCACTATTTAGTTAGATTCCCACAGACAGGGCCAAGTCTAATCCTAATTAAGAAAACTGGATCACTTATAAAAAAAAAACAAAAAAACAGGGAAAAACTTTTAGGGAATTTTTGTATGAGATTCTTTACACTTTTGTGAGGTTGCGACATTTCTCAATCAAAAACAACAAAAATATTGGGGTTTTTTTATCATTTGTGATGAGGGTCTAGTTTATAATATTGATACAGTGTAAAAATTGATCTCTGATTTTTTTATAGAGTTGTCTGGACTTAACTATTCTACATGACAAAAATTACTCCGAAAAAACAAAAAAACGAACTTATATATTTTAAATTAAAACATAAATTGAAATCAATTCATAAAAGAGTATCTTTATCCATATATTTTTCATTTAAGATCCATATGCATGTGCTTCTGAAAAAATTCCAGTGACAAGAAAAAAATATAATTGCTTTAAAACAAATCAGAAAATTGTATTCTTAATATATAATGCATAGACCAGTTACATTTTGGAAATTTTAAACAATAATTACTGGGATTAATAATTCAATTCATTATTGGTCATTAGGTTTTCTTTTTGATTAAGCAATAAGTATCCTCCTTACAAATTAATAAAATTATATTGAAATTTTTCTGACAATTTTAATTAGTGGCCTAAAAGAAAGGCCAGGAATGCTAATCTTCAAAATTATTTTTTCCTTAATTTTCATAAATTGAACTGGGATGTTGACAAATTACCAGGTTTTTTTAATATTTTGGAAAATAAAATGAAATTTTCCAGGACTTTAAGTTCAAAAGGATGGTTTTTACCAAAAAATTGGAAATTCAAATTTTTTTTATTCTGGAAAAATAAATTTTACTGAGAACCTCTCTCTCAAATCACAAAATTAATATTATTGTTAAAGTTAAAAATAATATTCTGGTTTTATTTGAAATATGATTTATCAGTTTCATGTTTTACATTCAAAATTGGATATTTTTAAATGCATTTAAAATAAATTGGTTAAAAATTTCAAAATTGAATAAATAATTATTTCCTTGAATTTTCGTATTTATTAAATTTCAATTTTATAATAAGTTAAAGATATGTGATGAAAAATTTGAATACAATATTGTTCATTTACTATTTTTTTGTTGATTTACAAAATTTCACTTGAATAAAATAGTCAATTCTGATTTTAAACATTATTTATATTTTATAACTGTAAGTATAAAATTTTTATCAAGAATGGTTTTATTCACTTTGCATGCTATTAAAAGACTTTAACCTCCAATAAAAAAAAAATCTTAGTGGACAGTTTAATTTAAAATGTTTACTCAAAACAAATTTATTTGTCTATATTATTTTTTTACTATAAATTAGTGATTCAAACTTAGTATACAATGTAATTTAAATTTAAAAAAAAAAATTTCTAATCAGAAACTATTTTAACAAATTTAAAAACAAGACCTGCAAGTTTAAAATTTTTTATTGAACTAAATTTTAATTTTTATTTACGGAAATATTTGTTTTAAAAATACCACTCGTAATAAATATAAGTTTTATTATATTAAATCCAATCATCCATCCATCCAGATTCTGCTTCAATTAAATCAATTTAATAATAAAAATCTAAATATTCACCAACTAATTTAAAAAAAAATGTGTGTCTTTTATATTTTTATATTTAAAATTGGTTAGACAAAAATTTTTTTTTTTTGTTGAACAAAATGACAGCAATCGAAAAATATCAAAATAAAATGTTTAAATTTTTTAACCTGACCTCAAAAAATTAATGGCTGTAAGACAAAAATTTAAGAATGGACAAAAGATATAAAGACATTGCATTAAAGGATAATAACATTATTGAGTCTAATTGACTCTGGGAATTATTGTTAAACATATTTTAAAATGATTTATGATTTTTTTAGTAAATTTTTTCCATTAGAAAGTCCGGATATAAAAGAGTCTGCCGGGTCGGAAAAGAAGTCTCTTATATCAGGTTGGTATCTATTTTATACATTAACGCAGGCTCTAATTTTAAAGACAAAGAAAATTTTAGTTTATATCCGGGTTTCTCTTATATCTTGGGTTTGGAATAATCCTTGGTGATGTCGGTGACATTTGGCTCTAATTTGGGACCGAGAAGTTCTTCTCTTAATCCGGTTTCTCTTATATCAGGTTTGGTCTAATTTCATTACATTAACAATAACTCAAATTTGGGGACCGGAGAAGAAGATCTTAATGAAAATTTTCCATCTATAATATTTTGGTCTAATTTATATACATTAACACAGGCTCTTGGGACCAGAGAAAATCGGTTTCTCCTATTTATGACAGTTTCCTAATATTTGACACCTTGTTTAACAGATAAAATCTGAATAGGTTACAACAAAGCATCCCCCAGAATAGCTGCATGTTCTTAAATGAACAAAAGCAAGAATTCAGACCTAAATTTGCTTTTGTCAAATAAATAAGCAAAGTTTAAAAAAAAAAAAAAAACAGTAAGCACTTCTTAAAAAAATTTGTCTTGGATTTACTGAAAATAAAGTGCTAGACATGAAGCTTTAGGAAGAATGCTGAGGTTAGTCTATTTATAGCTTTGCAATCTTTTTTCTTTTAATGAACAAGTGCTGTCCAGGAAAAATTAGAAAATGTCCTGGGAAATGATTTCCTAAAGAGTGGGAACCCTGCTTGCAATTCTGAGCCAAATTTTGTCTTATTTTAAATCTATTTAAGTAGCCCAAAGATTTGACCCTATTTATTTTTTTATTTATTTTTTTTTTTTTTTAACATGTTTGGACCATATTCTCTAGGACCTTTTCAGCACTTTTTTTTTTTTTAAAACAAATTGGACCAATCTAAAACAAATTGTCCTTTTTTTTCTTTTAGGACCAATCTAAAAATCAAATTCAGTTATGATACAGATGCACCTTCGAGGAGAGCCCCAACCATGCCTTTAATATTGGGTCTCAAACTCACTTAAAGTTTCTTGAACTGTACATAATGATCATCACTAAAGATGCAGGTTAAATGATCAGATCACCATAATTGTACACCCACTTTCTTCTATTCTCTTCAAATATTCTACATTTATAAGAGCCAGAAGGCCCAAAAATAGAGGTCTGTTACATATTTTGGCAGGATGCTGCTCAGTCCTCACTTTTCATTTCTGCCAGAGTTCAAAAATATCTACATAGTTCTTGTTGGAGAATTATTATTTTTTTTTAAACCCTAGAATTAGTTCCCCTCAAATTATATTTTTTTATAGCCTTTTGCCTGACATCAATATTACTCTTTGTGATGCTGCTGTTAAATAGATTGGTTGGCATGGGTTTTACATTAAATTTTAAATATTAAAAAAGGACATTTGGCCATAAAATTTCTAGCATTGAACTTCAAACCATTATGAAAATAAATATTGTCATCAAAATAATATTCATTCAAACTGCTTCTTCCCACAAACCAAATTTTTTTATGTTTAATACTTCATTGATAACTTTTGATTTTCAATCTTAACCTGTTTTGTCGAATGTTAACCATTATCCCCATCCTATCCATATAAATTTGACCCATTGGTAAAAATAAATTCCATTTTTTTACTTCAAAAAAATGATTTATTGGAAAAACTCCCAAAAGGATGTTTTTCCCCATCCTTCAATAAATAAAAATGTTCAAGTCTTTTAACTATTTATCCCCTTTTATCCATATAAACTACATTTATAACATTTCTATATTTCTTAACCTTGATTTTCTTTCGTGGTTTTGTATAAAAAGGATGAACCTTACTGTAAAAATAAAAAAAAATGTTCTCAACCATTTCTGAATATATTAGACAGAAAGCAAGTATTTTATATTTATTTCGTTATTTCTCATTGTCTAAATTTTCCTTGAATACTTTACACATATCTCAAAGAAAAAAGTTCTAGGACAATTCTGAATCAGCTTAATTTAGTCTCATACAGCATCATTTGCTTTCTTGCCCAGAACTGTTACATTTTTTTTTTTTACATTAAAGTTCACTGAGAACAATAATTTTAATAATATAATTATGTGGAAACGAAGTTATAGTCCCTTTGTTGTTTTCTATTAAACCCTTGGGAATAGTTTTTGGAGTTTCTTAATTAAATTTTTAAACTGTTAAAAAATTTGTCGCTCTTGAAATCCAATTCCAGAAAAGAAAAGCTAAGAAATGGTTTCATTTTGAGATTTATAAAACGCATTACCCCTACTTTTATGAAATTACCCCTAGATTGATTTTCCTTATAGAAAATTTAAATAATTTATATGGAAAATTCATAAAATATTGGCACCACTGTTTCTAAAATTTGAACTGTTTTTTTAACTTTAGCGAATTGAAAAAACATCTATTTGGTATTCTGTTTTTGAAAATGTTCAAATTTTTCTCTTTTTAATGAAAACCTGTTTGAGTGATATTCATTATGACAAAGAAAAAAAAATATAGGTGGATTTGCTTTTTTAAGTGATTTTGTGGTTTTTAAAATGTAACATTTAAAGACAAATATATTAAATCATCTGTAGTGGATGCCGTGCGGTTACCACTTGTTGAAGGTTCATGGCGTGGCTGTTATGTTGTTGATAGAAGTCAGACGTAGAAGAAACGCATGTAAGGTTCAGATACTCCTGCCTGCCGAGCCCAACTACATAAAAAAGGTTGGACTTTGATTAAGTCCAAAGAAGAAGGCAAAGAAAGCAAACAAAAACAAGACCGATAATATATGTATATACAAATATATATTAATAACAAGTTACAATACATGGAAACAGTACAAAAAGGACGAAGTGTGTGTGAATATTCTGTATGTGCGTGCGTGTGTGAATATTCTGTATGTGCGTGCGTGTGTGAATATTCTGTATGTGCGTGCGTGAATATTGTGTAGCGTGTTTCCAGCGTGTTTAGCGACTACTATTTCGAGGTTGGCTGAATTTTTCTCTAGGAATAAGAGAGTTTACCTCAAAGTGCACAGGCCTGAAGGAAAAGAGATAGAGGTGAAGGGTCAGCGGCTATTTATAGCCAGGGAAGAGAGACCCCTGGTGAAAGAGTTAACGGACTGAAGGAGGAGTTAACTCCGACAGTTAATTCTAAGATGAAAAAGAAAATTCAGTAATTCCCTTTTATCATATGTTTATGTTTTATTTCAATTCAAATCGTCGCCTTTAAAATAATAAACGTTACCGAAGGTTGAACGTAGTTAAAATATAAGCGGTGTCATGGGAAACCATTTTAGCATCCCGCTACCACTTTCTTATCAATGTTGAGTTTTGTACAAATCTGTGCAAAAAAGAGGATCAACTACCCAGCTTCATACAGATTTTCAGGAAATATCAGCTTCCAATTGGTCAATAAACACACAAGTGGACGTTGCAATCCACGTACAAATATTTTTCCAGCGCGTGACCAAGTCAATTTTTCCTGCCATTTTTCTGGGAGCCTGAAAAGAGATTACATTAATTATAAATAGCAGACACACGCTTGCTCACTGTCTCTTCTCTTCTATTTTCCTGCGAAGATGTAACCTTAAAGGATCCCGTCTCGGCCATGTGCGGTCAGACGTTAAAAACATATTCACGCATGCACGTACGTACGAAATTTTTCCAAACTACATTACAAACATACAAAACATTTCCAAACAAGCTACAAGGACTTTTCTCTCTGAAATACTTTTTAAAGCTCAAAGTTTTTTATTCAGCATTTTCTCAGCTTTATAATTCATTCAACTTTTGTGAGCACAGATAAAAATATTTCAATCTTATCAGTAAAACTTTAATTCAGTCAAAGGGACATAACACCAACAAAATAGTAACTTCTATGTATGTACATCATTACACAAAAAATAAATATAAATGTTGTTGTTATAAAACTGTTTTTGTTCCTTCTTGTGTTTAATATTTTGTTTATTTTTACGTTAAATATAAATTGTGTGACATCTACAAATGGTTATATATATTAACATTCCACTACACCATCCTTTTGACACTATGTCTTATTGCTGGCAAGTTTGTTCATGTTTGCCAAATATTTTATCAAGAACATTTCTGCATAATAATCGCGTTGTGAACGATTCTTTATTTTAGTCCTGGGAAATCTTAATCTTTATTAGTGCGGGAATTATTTTAGTTTGGCGCAATGATTTTAACTGTAATTGGGCTTTAACGCAGACATTTCTAAGTAAATATAATTCATAACTAGAACAACAAGACTATTCATAAAAAAGGAAGAAAGCAGAATATTATCTGTTGAAACTTGACTAATGCATGGAATAATAATGCAACACAAAATGTACTTAGAACAAAATGTATTGAAACAGGAAAGTGTACACAATATTTACATATAGTCTTTTGTATATTCCTGGTAAGACCGTTCCTGGAGTCGGGTTGTCGGGCAGAGTCTCTGGTTGAATCTCTTGATTCCTCCTCTCTTTCGGTACCAACCATATTTATATGGTCGGTACTCCACTATGCAAATTAGGTGGATCCTACCACAACATTATCAGAAAGAGAATTTGAAATGATGAGAAACCATTATAAGCAACGAAATATAATAAACTTTTTAGATAACAATAAAATTTATGATTCAAGCAACCAGAACAAAAAAAAAACATGAATTATAAAGTTTCCTTTGAGTCAAAGAGATTAAATTGAAAAGTATTTTTAGTAAAAAAAGAAAATGTTTTTGAATGATTGAAATTTGTTTTGCTTCAGTGTAATACCATTGAGAAGGTCATTAAGCGAGAGACAAAAGAGTTATCTCCCTTGGCAAAAAATAACAATAAAAATTAATTAAAAATATTCACTGAATGGGATTCCTGAAGAGACCCGCACGATATGACATCTTCAGGCGAGAAAAGACAATCTTTTTTTCTTTTTTGCTCCGTGAAGCTAAGGATTCGCCATCTCAGGTTCGTGACAAACCAAACGTATAAGTAGTAAAATTCATATTATTTTTGGTATTGAGTCTTTTGTACGATGGAGTAATGGATAGCGTCTTGTTTGAGGGAATCGGAAAGCACCGAGTTCGAATTCCAGTTCGAATACATTACATTCATTTTTACTTGATAATACAAAAAGGTATAAACAATTTTTCTTATAAACCCCAATTTTAGATATGGATAAATAAAAATTCAACAGGGTTCTATAAATTGGATATTTTTAAAAATGGTCTACCGCAGAAAGAAATGGCAACCTACTGCGGAAAAAAACCTGCCTCGTCAGTCATGTTTCGAAAGATATATTTTCGCCTCAGTGTGAAATTTTTTTAAATGACCTAGTCTTGAAGTAGATATATGCTAACCTGGTATTAAGAATTTCAAATATAATATATATATGTTGTCGGAGTTATTTCCTCCTTAATTCCCAAATTGTCACTATAAGGTCATTCTCACAATACTACAAATAATGGGCGACTTCTGGCCACGTTCTCTTTTTCATTTCTTCATTTCAGCGACTAGAATGTTTAAATCTCTTAGAAGATCTGCGTCTTCCCATTTGTAGGAGAGCCAGAACATTATAATTACATACACGTACGTACGAACCTTCATAAAAAGAACAGACACCAATGTTTACACACACACAAATGTTATTGTCCATTGTAAAATTGTTTTTTTTTAATACATATATTTGTTTATATATATATATATATATATATATATATATATATATATATATATATATATATATATCGGTCTTGTTTGTCTTCTTAACATCTTCAGTTGGACTTAATTCAAGTCCGGCCATTTTCTTGTAGTTGGACCTTTTAATATTCTACCAGGAGTTACACGTGTTTCTAATACAACAACACACATACACACACGGTCCTCTACAAAGGTGTGTTGTGTGTGTGTGTGTGTGTGTGTGTGCAAGTGGTTTTAGGCGAAACTTTTTTTTGTTTGCACTTTTCATATATTTATGATGTCGTTTTTCATTTATCTTAAATATAATTCGGTGTGTCATATCCCGAACAGCATACTTGGTGACTACGATGATAAAAAGAAACAAAAAAAAACACATTTTGATGATCATCATATTTGATAACCACGATAAAAAAACACATTTAATAACCACTTATTTGGTGAATTCCAACATATATTCATATATAATACACACATAACACAAATAATAATTACGTAAACAAAATGGAGCAATCACCCCGAGCCGACTGTCCAACAAATAATAATTAAGACACTTGAAACCCCCCTAACAATTACCAGTTGTTTCACAATTATTTAATCTCAATTCTCTGTGCAGGAAACGTAACTTCAAAAATGACCAGATTTTATAATTTTACTGTGTCTCTACCCGCCGGAAATAGTGACGAAAATATCTATAAACATTTTGATATTTCCAACTAGATGAGTTTAAAAAAATGACTGTAATTGAAACACACGAACAAACGAAGGCGAACTGCTAGATGAGTGAATGTCGACCTCCATTTTTACAGTTCGATCAAATTTACCTTCAAGAAATGAAGATTTAAACCAGACAAAACTGGAGCAATTGGCAGATGATAATTAATTATTTAATACAAGACACTACTGAAAAAGTAATCACGTTAAATTCAGACGAATAAAGTCCCTACTAAAACCTCAAGAATGCCTTACGATCTCAAGCCCTTTCCAAAAGTCACAATTACAAAAAATATGTAGAGCACAATCATCTGTAGTGCGAACACGGCGCGTTCACTGGTGCAAATACCGAACAAAGAAAGATTTTTGATACAACAACCAGGTTCGCGCCCATCTTCACCAGCGCCAAACGACGCGGGAAACAGAATTGGGTGGGACGACTCTCATTTCTCCCAAAGTTTGGTATTCCAGATAACATCAACTTTGGCAGGAAAAAAAATTTTCATTCATAACAGATCCGTTACCAGCTTATATACCACTCCAGATAGCTGCGTCAACAGTTTATCAACGGAACGAACAGCTGTATCTCTAACCACGGTTACAGGCTCAGACATACATTGTTACGATCAAATTAAAGCCAAGATAAGTCTACCTACTTTTCGACGGAAATTTTCAGAACGTTCGTAGTAGCGGACATTCAACACCCCCCTACTAGGATTCGACATTCTAAACAAATTAGGTTTATTAATGGATTGCCAACAGAGGACGACCATCAATCCCAGAATATCGTGTTCAAAGAAACTACAAATATTCAACAACTCTATCAACTTGGTCGTGAATAATAAAGCATCTGAGTTCATTTAAAGGCTTTATAAAATATATCCCAACATTATATCACCACATACCACATACCAACCCAGTAAGTACATATACAGGATTATACCATAGAATTGATATAGACAGACATAATCCTACTTTTACAAGCAGGGGGATTTTTGAACTACAAAATAATGGTGTCTTTACTCCCTTCTGATCGTGAATGGGCTGCTCTCCCAACTAAACGTTGAAAAAGTGGCAATTTCAGATGCTGCGTTGCTTACTGTGCATTAAACAACATTACAAAAAGTGATAGATACCCCATCCTGAACATTAATTCAATTGCTGATAAACTAGACAACAAAACAAGATTTAGAAAATCGACCTGTTATCAGCATGCTATCAAATCAAGATGTACCCAGATGATAAAAAAAACAGCACTTATTTCTCCTCTTGATTGCACAAATACAAATAAGAATGCTGTTTGGACTAAAGAATTCAGCATCCACTTTTCGAAGATAATGGACAAGACCTTTCAACATGTTGACTGTATATTTATATAAATTGACGATATTCTTATTTTCCAGGATGATTCTTTGGCACATAAAATACTTTGAAACTTATAAAATCCAACAGTTAATAATCTTGTTATTTAACTGCCCAGGTGAACATTTAATGAAAAGTCGATTTTTGGGTGAGGTCCTCCACAAACACTCTGGTGGTATTGTAACAAATTACCCTAGATAGTGCATTACAGAATTCTCCCTTCACAGGACAGTAACCATCTTTTGTTTTTTTTAGGCATGGTAGATTTTTATTGAAAATTAATTGACGCCAACTTTTTAATTCCTATTTCTCATTATGCGGAACCAACCAGGCCCACCTTTGTGAATGTCGGACTAAGATGGAATGAAAATCTGATTGGCTAAGATAAAAGTGATTCGTCGTGCCGATGATTTCAGATACAGCCAGGAGTTGAATCCTTGGATACCACACGTTGGACTTCATGTCCATAATTAATGCAATGACTGCAACTCAGGCTTTAGTCAACATGATATATATGGAGTCAATCTTAAATTTTGGGGCCTTTTTTTATCATAATCTGGCCCACATGACTCCAGTCCCAGATGAACAAATAAATAGGGCCAATCACATATGATAAGTTTTTCTTATCCACAAATGCTAACATTTTTAAAAGCAAAGCAACAGAGCATGAATAATGTCAAAAGAATGAGTGTCAGACAAAATTTCATTGTTTTCCAACGTCTCATTTAATTACATCTTCCAATTTTAATGTTTTATCAGGTCCAGTGAACATACCAAAATGGTTACCTTTTCACCACAACTCAAGAAATTTTAATGAATTTTTTGGACAAACAATAATTCCAACAAAAACCTAATTTTTATCAATTGAAAATGAAACTTTTCACTTAATATTTGGATTTTTATTTTTATATTCAGTGGCTTTTAAATATAAAATTTCTTTGTCAAAGAGAAAATGATTTATAAAAATTAAAAAAAAAAATTAAACAAAAATTATTATGAAAAAATTTGCATAAAAATTAAACAAATTTGATAAACAGTTTGTTCACTGGGGGAAAAAAAAGAAAGAAATTAAGATGATTAGGACCCATTTTTTTTACTTAAAAAAAAAAGAATCATTTAAAAAGAGAATAAATTGTTTTTTAAAGAGAAATCAAAAATAAAAATAAAGAAAAGATTTTAACATTTTTAAATGAAAAAGATATATATATAAATATATATATATATATATATATATTTATTTAAATATGATAATTCTTTGAAAAGAATTATCTTGTTTTATAGAAATTTAAAGTTAGTTAAAAAAATAATTACCCAACAAATTTTCTCTGGTTTTTTAAAAAGATTTCTATTTAAATAAAATAATTCTGTGAATTTAAAAAAAATCATTCAATAATTTTTAAAAATTCCAGTTTAGAATTATTTTTAAAAATTTGAAGTAAAAAAACCTTCATTTTCAAAATAAAATTAAATAACTTTTCAGGTATTTTTTTTTTTTTTTTTGAATCATACAATTTTCTATTTAAAACTAGAGATCAGGTCAAAATAATTGTTTGTCTTTTTCAAACCAACAGTCACACTGAAAGGTTATTCATTTCAAGCAAATAAATTAAATGTAAATGAACTTTTCACAATCAAATGAATTTTTTGATCTATAAAAATTTATTATCAAAATTTTATCATAAATGAAAAAATGTCCATTGGTTAATTTAAAAACAATATTTTTCTGTGCAAAAAGGTCATGGATTGGTTTAATAAAAAAGAAAAAAATACTCAAAAAAATTGAAATTTTTATATTTTTTTTAAATGTTTTAAAAAAATTTTTATCTAATTATTTCACCCCCATCAAGGATTTTGTAAATTTTACTGTAACTAAAAAATTTTTTAATTTTTTTTATTTTAAAATCCTCTGTTATTTAAGCAATGTCAAATTTTTTCAGGATTGTATTTGATTCTATTAAAACAATATAAATAGGGTGACAAAAAATTTTACAGAATTAAGAAAATTTCAATCAGTTTGAATTTCTCTAAGGAAAATTTTTGATAATCTATTTGAAAGTTTTATCTTTTCACAATTTGAAAATTGTAAAAAAATAGTAGAACTGGACAAATAAATGAATTGACTTAAAAAAAACCTTGAAAAAAAAATCAAATTTTTGATGAATTTTTTGTTAAAAAATTTGAAAATAAAGTCGAAAAAAATTGCTTTTGTCACCTTTTTTTTTAGCTTTAAATTTTTTGTAAAGAAATTTAATTAATTTTTTAAAAGGAATTTCAGAATGAAATTTTTTTTTTTTTTTTTTTTTTTTTTAATTTCTTAAGCAATATTCACCTCTTCAGATTTTTTCTTAATTTTTTAAAAAATCTTAAAGTATTTTAAGAATTTGTGACAAAAAGGAAATGTCTATCGAGTTAAAAAAAATTTTTGTTCATCTAATGTCTTTGAAATTTAAATCTTTAAAAAAAAAATTTTACAATAATGGTTAATAGAAAAAAAAGATTATTGAAAATCCATCCACAAAAAAATTTTAATAAAAGTTTTTAAAAATTTTTAAAGAAAAAAATGGATGTATTTTGAAAAAAAAGGTTTTTAAAGAACAAATTTATGTAATCAATCAAATTCTTTATTTTTTTTATTGTTCAATTGAATTTCAATTTTCCTTAGAAAAATAAAATTAAAAAAATTAAGTTCAAAAAGAACAAAATAATTTTAAAAAAAATTTTAAAAATTTTTCTCCAAAAAAATTTAATTTGAAGATTAGAAAATAAACAAATTCATGATATTTCTATATTTCAATATGTTAAATGTAATGTCTTATTGGTCGAACAAATTTGAAAAATTTTTAACTATGGGAAAAACTGAATCTGGGCATTTTTCAACTATTTTAATAAAAAGAAAAACTTTAAATAAAAAATGAATAAGTTTAAGACATACTTGACAAACCAATTTTAGATCAAACAAATTTCAATAAATAGGTACCCATTTTTTTTCTGAATCATGTGATCAAATATTGAACTGGTTATTATTTTTTTCTTTCCATTTGAAATTAGGCATTAAGACTTTTTTTTTCAAATGAAACATGGATTTAAAGGGATTTCACCTATAACATTTGTTTTTTTTTTTAAAAAAATAAAAAAAATATTTCAATTTTTGAATATTTGTGAAACTAAAATTCATACTAAATATCCATTAGTTTATGTGCATATATGATTTAATATATATATTGCATATATATAAAACTATTGCAAATATTAACAATATTACTTTTTTTGCAAATTTTTTTTTAATAATTTATAATTAATTTAATTATTTTTAAAAAACTTTAAAATGATATATGGT
Organism: Acanthosepion pharaonis; assembly: GCA_903632075.3. Taxonomy (NCBI): domain Eukaryota; kingdom Metazoa; phylum Mollusca; class Cephalopoda; order Sepiida; family Sepiidae; genus Acanthosepion; species Acanthosepion pharaonis. Next base: position 74,083 of record CAHIKZ030003665.1, read on the forward strand.
GTATGAAATATCATTATATCAGAAACCAATATATATAGTCCATTCAATTTAAAGTTTATTTTGGGATTATTTAATTATATTTCTTTTAATATATGGTTTCAAAAAAAAAAAAAGTAAGAAAAAAAAAAAATTCTAATAAAAAAGAAAACTAAGTAACTACAAAAAATTTTGAAATCATATTCAATAAGTGACCAAAACTTGTTAAAACAAAACCTTATTCTTTGATTAATTTATGGAATTTTAAAAAAAATTTAATGCCCTTAAAAAAAAATTTTGAGACTGATTCAAAATAAGTTGAAAGTCAAATGATATGTAGTGTTATCTTTTTTAGCCCAATCTTCACCTGCTATAAAAAAAAAAAAGTTGAAGAAATTATATTTTTTAAAAATTAAATTTTCATTAAATGTATAAATCTAAATAAAAGTTTTAAAGTTTAGATTACCGTAGAAAATGAAAAATTTTCAATTTTTTAAAAATTTTTATTAAAAAATTTTTAAGACTTTTGAACATATTAAAGAATGTATTTTTTTAAAAACTTTAAATTTTTTAAATATGTATTATAAACGATGTGGGTGTGTATTATTTTTTTTCCATTGCCCTTTTTTATCAAAAAAAAAAAATTAATGTTGATAATAGATGAAAAAATGTCTTATTTTATTTATGGAAAAAATAAAATAATTTATTCGTAATAAAAAATTTTTTTTTATTAAAATAATGTTAAAGATAAAATAAAATTATTTTATTGATATTTTTACCAATTTTGCTCAAAAATTTCAAAATTGGTTTAAAAATTTTTTTTTTTTATTATATACCATGTGGGACAAAATGATTTTTTTATAAAATTTTAAAAATTTTTTTTAAAATAAAAATGAAAATAAATTTTGCAAAAATGAATTTTAAGGATTTTATAAATGTTTAAACTTTTTCACTTTAAAATTTTAAATATTTTTCAATTTTTTGAAAAAAATTTTTTAAAAATTTTTTTTTTTTTACATATTATTTAATTATTTTTTTTATGAAATTTTGAGAAATTAAATTTTTTTCTTTTAATTTTTTATATTAAACTTGCAGAATCCTTGGATTTTTAAATCATCAATTTTTTTTTTAAAAACAAAACATCATTTACCAAAAAATCTGCTCTGAATTGTAAAATAAAAAATGCAATAAAACTAAGACATTATTTAATTAGAAAAGCTTTTAATTGCTTTTATGAATAAAATATATTATGGACACTATTGTTAACTTTTTTTTTTTTTTTTGATGAATAATGAATTTTACAAAAATTGTTTTTTATTTTTTTAAAATTTTAATTAGAATAATTTATAAAGTTTTAAATCTTTTAAAATTTTGTATTATTTTTGTTTTAGATGATTTTATTAAAATAAAAACTATATTTACTAATCATAAATGGAAAATTTAATACAAATCATCAACACCAATATTTTAAAAAAAGAATTTTGAATTTTTTTTTTTTGTGTATAAATGTGCAAAATTTTTTGTAAATATGGATATCCATACACAACATTATCAGAAAATAAGAATGATAACTATAGTAAATTTAAAAATTGCAAAATTTCCTAAAATTCAATAAAACATTAGAAATAAAAAGAGAATATTTTTAAAATTTTTAAAAGATTACTGGATAGTTAAAAATTATATATAAAAAATAAGTGCTCATGGTTATTAATTCTTTTATTTTAATTTTTAGAGATATCCAAATGAAAAAAATTAGATAAGTTGATCCAAATCATCTGTCAAATTGAACATTGTGTCAAACATCTTAAAAAAACTACTATTTGTGTTACTTTAAATTTTTTCTGATATTTTAAACTAAAAGTAAATAATATTTGTTCAAATAAAAGATTAATTAAAACTTTTAAATTTTAATATTCCCTAAAATAAAGTTTCAGAAAATATATTTTTTTTTTTAAAAGATTTTTTTAATAAAAAAATTACATTAAAAATGAATTGACTTAATTTCAGCAATTTTAGTATTTTTTTAAAAAAAAGAAAAAAAAATTCATTCCAATCAATTTAAATTTATTTTGAAATACGCTAAAGTATTTTGTTTATTGGAAATATTAAATTTAATCTGTTAGCTTGAAATTGAAACTAAAATAAAAACTTCAAGAAAGATTTTCATTTTTAAAAATTCATTTTAAACCTTAGGTATTTTAGAATTTGGGAAATTGCAATTTTTTATGTGGAGGTGTTTCAAAAAAACATGTGAAAATTTTTTTACAAAATTTAGTCATGTTTCAATTTAAAATGAAATTTCATCAGGTATTGTGTAAATTATGAACAAATGAATGTTTATTTAGATTTAAAAAACAAAATACAACAATTTTTTTTGCAAAAGAAAAAAGGGAGATTGATTATTTTTTAAAAAAAAAATTGGGCTTTTTCTTGATCATCCAAATACGAATATATTTTTATTTAAATCAAAACCTGATAGAGTTGAGATTAAGATTATGTAAAAAAGACCTAGAATTGGGATGTTTAAATTGAGATAGGTTTTTTTTTTGAAAGGGATTTAAGCATGAGTTTCTGATCTTTCTGAATTTGAACATAGTAATTAAACAATGGAGACTAGTATCTGTCTATATTTGAGATGTTATGATGTACCCATATTTACATTATTATAACTAAATAAAAAATTTGTTGCCATATTTATCATTTTTTTTTTTTTTATCGGCCACCTGGAAACAATTTTCGTGGTTGGAAGGTCAAAGTGAACCCTTTGCAAAATGCACAACTGGGGTAGACTGTTCTAATAATTTTTAATGGATGTCAGTTAAAGTTATCTCCTGTAATATCGTTTTTTAACTTTCATCCACTGCCTTAACTTTTTATTGATTTTATTCATATAACTTTGGGTCCTAAAATGGAGAAACCAAGAAAATTTATCCATTGTGCCATGTTTCTATATGGAACTAAAAACAGAGACCCCAGTGAGTAATTTAAAGGGTTAATAGAAATAACAATGAAACATGAAGAAAGCCAGAAAAACATCTCAAATGTTAAAAACAAAAAGAAATATTTTTATTAAAGATGAGGACAATAGTCTGAATAAAATAAATAATTTAAACAATGGAGACTAATTAAATGAATTGGCATTTATCTTGGAAGATCAGGATGAAGATTTAAATTAAAAAAGAACCAGGTAAACACTTCAAGAGAGAGAGAGATATAAAGATCTTGTACTATAGTTCAGAGAAGTTTCATTCTTTAATAAAATGGCAAACTTTTCTTGTAAGGTAGGAATTTTTAGAAAGTTATGCAAAATGGACTTTGTTAATTTTTTTGAAGAATTTTTTAAGACAAAATATCTATTTATTATGGTAATAAACTAATTAACCATAAAAAATAAACAAGCAAAATAATGAGAATAAGAAAAGAAGATAACCTGAGATTTTTTTTTTTTTTTTTTAAGAAAAAAATCAGATTTTCTTTCAAAGACCCATAAATAGACAAAAATGAAAACAGAAAATCCATATGTTCCATATTTTTTTTTGATAGTTGATTTATGTTCAAAAAAAAAAAATGCTTGCCAAGAAAACAAAAAATTCAGAAAAAATTTTTTCTGTTGAGATATCAGTAAAATATGGTGATTATAAAAATTTCATCCTTGATTTTTTTGACAGTAATTCACCAGAGAAAATTTGGAGTTGCAGGAACCAGAGTGTTGCTTGCAGAATTGATCAAGAGATTGGTTATTGTGACAATTTTAAAAATATGGTCAATAGTAATGTTATATTGATGAGCAAAGCTAAAGCTAGCACTTAAAAAAACTAAACCAGTAAACTTAGAAGACCAGAACAAAAATTTAAGAAGTATAAAAATGTCACACCCATAGAAAACAGGTTGGGAGAAAAAGTAACTTTTGTATATAACAGACGGATAAAGTTAATTTGTTACTTTTAATATAAAAAAACCTCTTGGGTTTTTATTTTTTCTTTTTCTTAAATAGGAATATCATATCCAGTCGAGACTGAGCTTTTTTACGCTCACCACCTGATTGATCTCATCTACCCAAGATCAAAATCACACAACATGGCTAGGTTAGACTTGAGATCAAAGCAGTTTGGAATGGTAACCAGACGCTGGGAGTGAGCTGGGAACAATGGAGCTTAAAATTTTTTAATTTTAAAAGGACCATCCCATTTAATTTGACCAAAGGATTTTGAACAGTAAAAACACTAAAAAACAAAAAATTGGTAGCAAAAGGAATGTCAACCCCCATAATAAAACAAGGAGAATCATTAAAAAAAAAAAAAAATCATGAATGAGGTTTGAAGCTCATTGTCACGTAAATGAAAAGTCTTCACCAGCACAGAGGAAGAACTTCTTGTCACAGACTAGAAGAAAATAACAACAGTTGATCATTTTTTATTACAAGAACATGAAATTTATTAGGGAATGGGATAAAAGATCATTTGAAAAATTTCTCATTGTGGGAAATCATTGCTCATTTTTTAATTTTGTATTTGATTTTATTGTTTTTTGTTATTAAAAACCCAGGATCAATTTACTAAAGTTATTAGGTAGGTTATGATGTCCCTTTGTCCCCTTAATCTGTCTTGTGAGTATCAAATTTTCCAATGCCCTTTCCTCATTATGTGCCCTAGAAATTTCAACTCTCTTTTCTATTATATTATAAACCTTTTGTTTTTTTTAGCTGATTGATGTTATATTCAACATCTCAACTTCTGAAAAAAAAATTGTTTGCATCCACTCATCAGGAGGTTTCAGCAATTGACTGTGGATTTTCTCATTTTCGTTATTTTTATATTAAGTTAAAAATCAACTTAATTGCTAGTTATTGGTGCATTTTTTTTCTCTGTGTGCGTGAAATTTTTTTTTAATTTAAAACAAAAATCAAAGAAAAGTTTCATGAAATATATTTTAAAAAAATAGAAAAGAAAAACTTGACACATCATTGGTTTATTTATATGCAATTGAATTTTTTAATTTAAAATTTATTTTGTCTTGAAACATAACAGAATTGTGTCTAGTATATTAAGATTTGGGGGGGGGGGTAATGAAGGTTGTGATAGAAATTTTTACTAAATCTCATCTTATTAAGAAATTGCAGTCATTATTAATCATTTCAAAGGAGAAAATGCTGACATGCAAATGAAAAAAAAAAAAACACAGAGGGAACTTTTTTATTATTTTTTAATGATTTCGGTTTTCTTTCATTTGAATATCTAGGAATAGCTGCAAGGGAATCCAATTTCAAAGCAAATTTACAGAAAACAACAACAATAAACAACAAGAGGGTCTATATTTGAGGAAACTGGATGATGACATGGGTGGGATAGGGGTGTTCCTTTCAGGATTGTTCCATTTTAAATAAGGAGAGAAAGACATGGGTTCAAATATCTAAGATGATGGCAAGATTTCCTTCTGCATGCATGTGAGTATATACAAAAAATACACACATGAACAGGTAGTGTGTGTGTGTGTGTGTGTGTGTGTGTGCGTGTTAGTGTGTGCACAGATATAAATGTAAATCCTAAAGTATTTTCATTTGAAATTTTCACAAGTAGAACTTCAGTTATTGTATTTGTATATATAGATATATGTTTGGGTGTAAATACAAAAGGAAAACTTATCTTAGCTGACACTTTTTGTCCTCTGATGGACTTTATCAAAGTAATTTGCCTTAATAAAGTCTATCAGAGGGTGAAACATGTCAGCAGCATTTCCCTTTTGCCTTTATTCATAGTCCTTTTACAGATGTACTCTATCTGAATTTTTTACAATTGCAAGTGTATATATATATATATATATATGATAAAATATAGTTTTATGGTACACTATATTCAATATCAGGGATAGAGTGTATGTAAATATAAAAGTGGATATTTAAACAGGCTGTCACCTGTGTGTTGACTTCAACATCCACTAAATATAATAATTCCAGCACTTGAAAATTGCTTTGGCATGAAACTCGGAGTTGCGCAAGATATTATTCTGGGGTTGTGTAAGATATTTTTTATATATATATATATATATATATATATATATATATATATAGCACTGTTTTTTTTTTTATTATAGAGTATTTAATGTATAAAAATACGATCATTTGCTCATATGCCTAAACCTAAATCTAAATTTAACCCATTCAGTTTCTATTGTGTGTGAGATAGAATTTGGGGGATTAGAATAATCATTTAAAATATTTCATTACGTTTTATTTTTGTAAGATTAATAAGTTATTTATATGGGGAATAAATATGCACAGGCCAGTACTATTTGGACTTTGGATGTGAACTGCTGATGAGTCCCAATTAGAAACAAAACAGATGTAAATTTAATTCTGAATTGTACTGTTCTTTTTCTTAGAGTGGAATAAATTACTATATATATATATATATATATATATATATATATATATATATATATATATATTATATACATAGGTGTTTAAATATGATGTGCATTTTTAAACATTTATAACTTTGTATTTATGGATAGAAATAATCTGAAAATATATATATATATATATATATATATATATATATATATATATATATATAGAGAGAGAGAGAGAGAGAGTTTTCTGTGCTTTATTTATAATTTGCTTTTTCTTATCAATTTGACCAAAGATTTAATTTTTTTGTGGAGAGTAATTTATTCAAGGTCAAGCTAAGGACATCGAATAAATTTAGTGTGTGTGTGTATGTATGTATATATATATATATATATATTTATAATAAAAAGGAATTTGTAGGTCTGATGAATTGGATCGTATTTACGATTCCAATGGAATAAATTATGACCATGGAATATTAGTGTTTAAGCCTTTTTATTCTATCCTTACTCTGTCCTAGACATTGAGTTCTCTTGGAAAAAAAAAAAAAAAATTTTTTTTCTAAAAATATACATGTATGGGTATTTATATATCTTGCATATGTATGTATATTTTCCACTAATATTATCAATATATATATATATATATATATATATATATAGAGAGAGAGAGAAGCACACAGTGAGTGTTGGTGGTAGTAAAACAATGCTTGCTACAAAATAACAGACTTAAAATTAATACTAATAACAAATATACACTTTGTTCCTCAATGTTTGGTAGAACTCAGACTTTCATATGCATGAAGTTGTTAGTATATGAATAAGGTATGTCTATTTGATTTAAACGAACCAACAAAGTTTGTCTGTTTAATGTTAATTTTATTATATTTCTCAAATAAGGTGGTGAGTATTGCACTGGAAGTTATGAAAACTGTAAAGACTATTTCAAACTTCCAGCTTTCCAAACAATACCATCATGTAGAGAAAGGAATTTAACTACCAAAACAACAACATATTGGTTCTTGATAATGACTGACATGGTTGAAAGTATTTGGAAAAAAAAAAAAATATGAACTTCAGACAGGTCAACTTTGAGTGCAATACTCAACAACTTATTTGAAAAGTGAAAAAATATAATAAAAAATTAACTTTGTTGGTTCTTTTTAATCAAAATTTTATATATATATATATATATATATATATATATATATATATATATATATACACATACACATCAAACACATTATTAATATAAATACTATATTTGAGGTAACTTATGTTTTGTTGTTTTACCAACTCATTTTTTTTTAAATCTTGTGCCTGATGAGTTGGTAAAACAATGAAACTTAAGTCGCACCCCAATTGTAGGTATATGTATATTTATTAATATATATTTGTTAGCTCTGTCTAACCACATCGAGCAGTTATGTTTACACCTTAAAGTAAATTTAGTAAATATTTATTTGCTTACATGTGTATGCACCCGTGTGTGCATATATTTGCTAATATCTAGTTATTTGATGACAAATAAAACACTATTTTATATATATATATGTGTGTGTGTGTGTGTGTATTTTAGCATTTTTCATTTTACATGTTTTTTTTTTTGTTTAATGATAATGTTATTAATTATCAGACGTTAAAAAGAATTTACATAAAATAGACAACACTTGTCTATATTATTTAATGAAATATATATATATATATATATATATATATATATATATATATATTATATTAGAAAACATACTTACTTACTTACTTACTTACTTTAAAACTTACTTGGAAGAAAATTATGATTTCAACCATTTTTGTCTACAAAAAATGGTTGAAAAATTAAAATACAAAAATGCTTATCAACCCTTTCAGGTTATTTAAAGCCAGAAAATACATTTAGATGGTAAGAATTTCTTCTATTTTTGAGAAAATTTAGTGATACAAGTCTTACTAATTAACCCATAGCTGGGGGAGAAGTGTATTTGCAAGTAAGTGAATATAATGAGCCCAACCATTCTGAACCATTATCCATTACACCACCTACATATGCAAGCTTACAGCACCTGGTATTCCCAAGCAGTCACTCATCTCAGTACTGAGGGGTTTTGATATGATGTAGCCATAAGCACGAGATAAATCGTACAGGTGGAGAAGTGAAATCAAAATATCAGTTCTGCTTTTATAATTAAGTTACTCCCATAAAAGTGTTAAATTTTTTTGTGGACTCTTTCTCCTCTCTCTATTTTTTTATCAAGAAGTTGAAGTCGAATTGGTATATTTCATGCCAGATGCAATCATTGTAAAATGTTAGTAAATTGCATCTCTAGATGCAAACATTGTCAACCCAATGTTCAATTTAATGTTCACTTTTATATTTATACACGCTCTATTGTTGATATTGAGCACTTTATTCCATAAATATAGCACACCTTAAGATTAGATTTATTATATATATATATATATATATATATATATATATATATATAATATCAATTGGTAATTGGTAGGAGGAATTCATAGAAGGACATTAATCCAAAGAAAGTTCATTGTAAGTAACAGAGAAATATAATAATAAGCCAAGAAAATATTTAAAAATCCATCTCGATTATTTTTTTTTTTCTTCTAAAAAACCTTCTGTCTGAAGAGATGAATATTTAAATATATTCATGAAATGAATTATAACCAAGATGGATTTTTAAGGATTTTCTTGACTATATATATATATATATATATATATATATATATATATATATATATATATATATATATATTTATGTGAGAGAGGGATAAATAGATAGGTGTGTGGGTGTGTGTAAAATTTCAGATATAACTAAAAATATATGTCTGTAAAAGGACAATATAAATAAAGACAAAAGGAAAACTTATTTTTAGCTGATGTGTTGTGACCTCTGATGAATTTGATGTATGTTGGCTTGGGAAAGGAGTAATAAACTGGGGAAACTTACAGAGATTAAAAGTAAAATGTATCTATGAATACAAAAGGGATCTTATACACAATAATTTATCAATTTCATTAGTCACACATAGAAATAAATTCAACCACAACTTCAATCTAAAGAATGCCACACTTATTAATAGTGAAAGTAACTTACTTAGATGGAAAATTCTCAAGACTGCTGCTATTGAATCTTATCAAAATATAAATCTGCATCCCAGATTTTTTCAAATACCTCCATTCTTGAAAGAATTACTCCTTTCCCAAGTCAACATACATGGCTATAAAAATGTTAAAAAATTTAAACAAAATGACTAAATTCATAATTTAAAATATAAAAGATTAATCCCAAGCTAAAATAATATTAATATTAACTGCATTTAAAAAAAAAAAATTACTCAATTTGGTTTATTAGACATTAAATTACATCACTTAGCATCCTCCATAATTTGCCGAGTCTTTTCAGTTAACCTGATAAATACTTAGGTGATTTCTTAAATTTAAAATTTGGAAAACTGACCTTTTTTCGTTTGTTTATAAATACCTGTTGCAAAATAAAATCCTTGATAAAGCCTATCAGAGGATGAAACATGTTGGCTAAGACAAATTTTCCTTTATATATATATATATATATTACAGAAGAAGAGAGAGAGAGAGAGATATCTTCTTCCTGAATTAGAATATTCCAAGCATTCTCCTAGATGGAAATTTGGCCGACTTGGGAATAACATCTAAAAGAAAGGAATATATAAAAGGCTTGAAAATTGGGCAGTGCAGTAACCCTATGACTCTCACATTCTCACATTCCTATTGGGGATATTATGAGGTATTGATGGAGTACCTTAGTTTAATAGTAATCATGTTTAAGCTCCCAAACCATACTTGGCTACTGGAGGCATCATCTAATAAAGACTTTGTTATATACACTACAGCAGATACACTGCAACATTAAATGTGTGTGTGTGTGTGGGGGTGTATGCAAATATATTTTCCTGTGTGTATATGCATAGGCAAATATGTGTGCATGTAAATATGTGTTTGTGTGTATGCAAATGTTTGTGCATGTCTGTGTGCATGCAAATATATGTTTGTGCATGTGTGTATGCATATATATGTTTGTATGCCTTTGTGTATGCAACTATGTTTGTGTGTGTGTATACAAATATGCTAGTGTTTTCTGTGTGTATGCAAAATGTGTATGTGTAGGGAGATAAATATGGATATATATATATATATATAATTTGTGTGTGTGCATGCATATATAGAGAGGATGAGAATTTGTGGGGACATTTCACAGAGGCAGGGGAAAGACACGAAAAGACAAAAACAGACAGCCTTAAATTTTAACAGACAGATGCAATCAAATAACAAAAACAAAACATTGACTGACAGAAGGTGAAAAAAATATTCAGTAGTTATCCCCCCCTCCCTGGTTGATTAGTTTCCATTTAATATGTACAAGAATAAATATAACATTTCTTGCAGACCATATCCATCATACATCTGTACACCCCATAATAGTTTTTACTGTCCATCTATTTGTATAGGAAAAACACTGTATATACAGTAACAATAATAGCAGAATGTCACTTCTTCCAAACTGTTATCAATCGGCAATCTCTCAGTGACGATTACAGTAAATATAAACTAATTAAATAAATCATTTCAAATTAGATTTCAAACAACAAGGCTTGGATATATAATTATGACCCTCAAAAATCTTCAGCGATAGATGTTATATTGGTAAATTTTACATCTGAAAAAGTCATCAAGTACAGTAAGAAATACTCAATCCTAAAAAAAAAATCAGTATAAAATCTATAACAGCTTTATTTTTTTTAAATAATTTTCATTCTTTGTAGATTAAAACCAAATAAAAGCTGTTTTTTTTTCTTTGCTTGTTTTTTGCACAAAAAAAACAAAAAAAACAATGCCCCTGTCCAATAATACGTTACATTTGAATATAAACTGTATATGTTAGAATGTAACAACTATTATGAGATGGAAGTATTTTATATTAAAAAGTACAAAAATAAAATACTGCGTGCAAACCTTCACAAGACTAAAAACAAGAAAATATTTACTTAACACAGTGGTTCTCAACTGCTGTGCCACGGTACACTAGTGCACCATGCGATCCTCTTAAGCATACCACGAAATACTGTCACGGCATACATATGTATGTGTGTGTAGAAGTAGTAATGGTAGAGCATTAGTATTTGAATAGATGAATAAGTATTAAACTTTTTTTAAGTAATTCTATTCACTATTCTTGATACATTTTGGATTTTAATACAAAAGCAATATCCCATATCAGCTAAAAAGGCTTTATCAGTTTTATTGCAATTTTCTATTACTTATTTATGCGGATTAGGCTTCTCAACCTTAAATAACATAAAAAAATAAGTGAGAAAGCCTATGGTCAACTGAAGAAGAAATGGGAGTCTGCTTATACACACACACACATACCAGGCACAAGTTTCACACTAAATAAACTGCACAAATGATTGAATAGAAAAAAATTACCAAGTAAAAAAAAATTTAAAAAAAATACCAAAATAGGAGAAAAATACCAAAATAAAAAATACCAGAAAGATAACAGTGGGTTTGGGAAATATTTTCATGAAAAATTGTTTTAATAAAAAAATTGATAAATTTCAACTAAAAATAGTACTGGCTGCTCTGTCAATAAATGCCAAATATTTCCTTATAAAGGAAACAGTTAATCTTATCATTGCCATTTTATGTTGACTAGTACTTAATTTCATCTTTAGTCAGGATTGATTACATTAGACCAGTGATTAACAACTGTCATGCCATGGCATACTAGTGTGCTGTGCAATATTGTCATTCATTGATACATTTTCGATTTCAATACAAAAGCAATATCCCATATTAACTAAAAAGGCTTTATCAGTTTTATTGCAATTTTCTACTACTTATTTATGTGAATTAGGCTTCTCAACCTTAAATAACATCAAAAATTTAGAAGTGAGAAAGGCTATGCTCAACTGAAGAAATGAGAGTCTGCTTATTGCACATTTGACCAGACATTGAAGAAATAGTTAAAAAAAAAAAAAACACTAGTCACAGGTTTCACATTTAATAAACTGCACAAATAGTTGAATAGGAACCTTGAAATAAAGTAAGTTTGGATTTGTGTGTGTATTTTTTTTAAATCTATGGTTTTATTTCATAACATTTAAATGTCTACCCTTTAAGTGTGCCATGATATTTTCATTGGCTCCTAGGTGTTCCATTGCTTTAAAAGGTTGAGGAACACTGACTTAATAGTTGAATAGCATTCATAAAGGCACAAAGTTCAAAGCTATGTTTTTATAAACTTAGCAGTTAATATGATGTGGTCAAACCAAGATACTCAGCAGGTAAAATACTTGTAAAATACCATTCTTTTACAAAACCAAGCACTATCTGGGTGACAAGTGAATTTGAATTCCAATAAACTGAACTAGGTTCACTTCACTGTGATTTTTCTCAGTATCAAAATTTTATATATAACAATTTACTCGATTGGTTTGGTTTACGGCATATCAACCCCAAAGAAATTTATTTGACCATTCAGTTAATATGACAGAAATGACAAGAGGAAAAACTTTTATGTCAATGTATTATATTACTCGAGAAACTTTATCAAGCTAAATACAAAAATTTGTAGAACGTGTTGGCCTAAAAGGTTTCCTTTTTTTTCCTTTCTTTTATTGTCCAAAATGTATTGGTTGTTCACTGTAACAAAATTGACCACAATTTTGACATAGGGAATGCTACTTTGATTAAAAGAGAAGATAATCCACAAAGACAAAAATGTCTAGAGAATGACTTGATCGCTAGTTCAGCCATGGTAAATTTATGTCCAGGCTCTTACAATATATCACCATTCATGGTAGATTTTGTGTTGTCACAATGTGGGACAGTTAAGGACAAAGGTGATGGAGAGAAAAAAGAATAAGGATGAATTTGGCTCGATTGAAAAAATATTCTTTCAAAAATTTTGAAACTACCAACAGCTCTCATTTTGCATGCATGTGTAGACATGGCAACATCCCCAAAACCCAGTCCAATGAAATCCTAATGAATGAAATGTATCACAAAAACTTTTTCCCCAATTTATCAAACATGAAATAGATTGTTGCTGCTTAGTGTTGACATCACTCTACACGATATATGTTGTAACCTAGGGAAGGTTATTGAATACAATAATCAAACGAAGGTTGGTAATGGAATGATAAGACTTAGAACAAGAACAACACATATAAGATTCGTTAGTGGCACATAGAAGTAGTCAACTGCTAGAAATCAGTCAGCAGAATTCTACAATGAATTTACAACTGCAGACCAACATACAGTATTTAATACTGTATTTATGTGAATGGAGACATACTCATTATTGTCCATATAGCTAGTATATATATATATATATATATATATATATATATATATATATATATATATATATGAAAAAAAAATAAAGAGGAAAAACTATTCTTGTTTTTGATGCATTTCATCCTTTGAGGGATTTTTTTCAAGGTAAAGTAGATTTATTTTGTTGAATGTGTTCACATACAAGAGCAAGGACATCATTGGTTTATCAAGGATTTTAAATTTGAGAACGTTCATGAATATTCATTAGGTGGTTGAAAGGTCAGTCAAAACATGTGGAGGACACAAACTGCCATAATTCAAAGTCTGTTAAAAAATAAATGAGTAATATTATATATATATATATATATTAAATGAATAGTTTAAATTGTGATTAGATTTATATAGTTTGGGATGTATGTGTTGTACATCTTCAAAAACATGAGGTAATGGATTTAACTGTTTTCTTTTGATTTTTCAAACATTTTGAACTTTTTTTTTACAAAAAGCCTTAATAAACCAATGACATCCTTGCTTTTGTAAATAATGAACGTTGTTTAAATAAAATAAATCTTATATTGCCTTGATAAAGTCCCTTAGTGAATGAAATGCACTGGCTAAGAATAATATTTCCTTTTGTCTTTTTATTGATTGCATTGATTTGTCTTCACACTATTTATAGAATCTAACATTTGGTCTGCTTTAATTTTCCAAATTATAAGTCAACTGGTGAATTTCTTCAGTTTATTTTCTAATTACTTTTGTTTTTCTTTTTTAAACTTAAAAATACAAACACTTTATGACAGCAAAATTATATTTAAAAAAAAATCAAACATTTTAATATTGACATATAATTTGAATTATGAATATTTCAATGTTTTCACATTCTTAATGAAGTCTATATGGTCATTTATTTTACATGAAACATAGGAATTTTCTTCTTTCGTCAATGATTACATTTGACTGATTTTTTTCAATTTGAGTTGTTTACCACCATTTTTCTATTGGTAGACCAATTGCCATCCAAAGCCCTAAGTGATCAATCTGTTCTATTAACCCATAGCTGTTTTGGAATTGTTAGGATTTATAATTTATTATTTTTATTAGGATTTTAAAGTGAATGTAATGGGGATTCAGCTGGAATCATTGAACTACATATTGTTGATTCCTATTGACAGTAACTTATCCATTATAACACCATGCCTAATTATGCAAACCGTAGGTATAAATTTGAAATTGTAAATTCTGTTTTTTTTTTTTATTGGTGCTGAAATTTTTGGGGTTCAAATCAGGTAAAAACCAAGATTCTGAATTTCGAGGCTACTTTGAAAGAAAACACACTCTTCGTTTTGAAACCATTTGGCATTGTATTATATTTAGCTAAGCTTAGTGCATCTGTATATATGGCAGTGACTTGATTTTGACTGATCCTCTATGCGTAAAATGTAGATGTGGCTTTTTCATTCCACTAATTACTTACATGCTCACATTATCAGAAGTCTACAAATCACTGTTTTATTTTCAGTTCTAACTAGCCATAAAACGAAATACCTAGAAAAGAAAAAAAAATATCAAGTGATACCTGTGCTTGAAGCTTTTTTTAAGTGAGGAAAGTATCTTATATATATATATATATATATATATATATATACATCTCTGAATACAAAATCAATCAGCTAAGTGACAAATTTTATATTTATATTAATAGTTTTATGGTCTATTAGATTTTGGGTAAAAGGGATCAATATCCAGGATATGTCTGTATAAGAATGGATACAAAGGTCAACACTGAGTAGCGATAGTCTGTTTCATTGTGTTCAAGCATGAAACAGACTGCTGGGTGTTATATATATATATATATAGTTAGCATATCTTTATTCAAACACGTTTCATTAAATAATATAGACATAGTACACCTTTTTATTTTTATACTGATCCTTTCCTCTTTTTTTATACTGATCCTTTCCTCTAATCAGTTTCTTGAGGTTAAGATGAAATTCATCAGGAAAGGTGCCATATTTTTTTCCTACCCAAGTACTTTTGATCTTCTCCAAGCTCATCTTCAAAGGTAAATTAAGAGTGCAGCAGCAACATGTTGAAGTGCATATAACAAACATTTAACGTCATATTGCAATCTACCAATTTCCAGTCATCTCCCTTATGTTGTTTTACAAAGAATTACACAACTACAATAGATAAATTCAAATTTTAACATAATTATAACAGAGCGTATTCACCATCACAATGAAATGCAGATTTTATTGCAGTTACAATAAGTTTGACTTTGTAAATTATCCCTGAGGATGATCTTGGAGGAGATCAAAAGTACTTGTGTAGGAAAAAAACTATGGTGCCTTCCTTGATGAATTTCATCTTAACATCAAGAAACTAATTAGAGAATGGGAAAAGAGCAGCTTAAAAATAAATAGACATAATATGTCTATATTATTCAAGGAAACACACACACACACACACATATATATGTATATATATATGTATATATATATGTATATATATAAGCCTTTAGATACATAAAAGTTATTCAACTAAATAAACAAAGCAGATTCCATGGTTGTTTCTTTGTATTTTTCCAGCCAATCCAAATATTAGACAATTAGGTTCTGGGAAGAGAATTTATTGGGAAATTCTATTAACAATCGGACACCCAGAGAAGCAAGTGAACATATTCTTTTGCAGAATATAAGTGTCGATATTATTTACAAACTAAATAATAATTGTGGGCTGTCTAACACCAGTTTATTGCAATCAGTATTTGCTCTGTCCGTCAAAAACTCAATAGCTTTGAGAATAGTTTTGAAAAGTCAGGACAGAATCAGGCAATCAGGTCCAGAAGGTCAATGCACAAATAATTAGGTGTTATAGTAAAAAAAAATAAAATGAAATAAACCTTACAATCAACTAAGCACCAACAATGTGTATAAGAAATGAATTGTAGCAGCACTAAGAATTTGTGTCCTTTTTTTCATACAAAGCATTTAACACAATAAGTCAAAAATTCTTTAAAATCAAAGAAATAAATTTGATTTCATTATAGCACAGGAAATAAGGAAACTGAACATAGAATAGGCTGCACTAAGGGTAGTTTCATCCAATACCACAAGATGCTACAAAACAAAAGTATTAACTGAAAAACTCATGTTCTTAATAATTTTATCAGATCGAGGCTCTCATATGGATGTCATTAATGACATGCAACTTGCTCAGGAATATCTAAACTATTGACTGTGTACAACCACTTTCTCAGATCAATGACTAAACATATCTTTCCATGAATGAAGGCTATAGGTCTTAGAGAGGACCATTCTTCATCAGATCTCACAGACTGATTCTACAGAATTACAAAGAACGTTACCAAATAACAAAAATCACATGAAGGCTTTAAACAACAGCAACAACTAGAATGGATAGAATGCAAGAGAGAATAATGATATAATCAAGATATTGATATTCCACACTACTTCAAACAAAAGGTTAGGAAGGAAACCCCCATACTGGAAAGAGCTATAACAGTGGACTTGAGAAACCAATTTTCCCAAAAAACTGTTTTGAGAGAAAGTTTCTATAAATTTAAACCAACAATAAAGCTGTTCGATCAATAAACGTGAAATGTTTACTTATAAGGAAACAGCTAATGTCACCATTACCCTCCTGCTCTACCAAAAATAATCTAAAAAAAAAAAAAAAAATTTTTTTAATTTAAAACAAATTTTTTTTTTTTTATTTGTACCTTCAATCAATTATAGGGTACAAAGGGTTTACTATCATCAATTTGTTGTTCATGTCTTAAAAAGTAACAATTTCTGAGCTTCCAGGTTCATTTAACATTTAGTCTTTTAAAGTCATTTTAGTTTGTAAAATTCATCTTGTGAGAATTAAAACTCAAGATTTGTTCATTCAAATTACAACTATGTTGTCTGCAGTTGATTCTACACCCAGAGTAAGAAAAAAAAAAAGTTGATTTTTTTTTACACCCAGAGTAAAAAAAAAAAAAAACATGGTGGTGGATGCATAGAAAATTACAAAATGAAAATTTTTACAAACTTTAATTTCTTCCTGAGTGTACACAGTCAACATGCTCATCTCAAAAGCCATCGTTAACTAGTACTCCATGATTTTAGTGGCTTTCATCTGACATGAAAAACAAGTTCCAATCTTAGATGGAATTGTGTGTCTCACATGTAAATACTGTATTCCATGTAAGACAGCTAATGCGGTTTCAGCAAAAATTGTTACAAGAAATTCTTCCAGTTGGTCGATTCAAAACAAGTTTCTTTTTATGTATTTATTATAGATTTATGAAATTCTAATATTTTTAGAAATATAGTGGGTCTAATATGCTACAAAACAAAAAAAAAGTGGGTTTTCGAAGTTATCAGATATCATAATTTGTAACAAATATTTACAGATTTTATAAACTTCTATTGTACAAAGCTCTATTACCTGAGCTAGTTCATATTAATCCCTGAATTCCATGGTCATTTTAAGATACAGAAATATTTGTGTCTGTGTTCAACCACAACCAATAACCTGCCAGATTATTTGCCATTGCAAGTCATTCTGGAGAATATTCTTAATATTGCTTATTTTTTTTTTTTATCAGTACATCTTTAGGTGAATAATTCAGTTAGGTGCCTTATTTATTTTTTTCTTTCTTTTTAACCCTAGAACACTAACCATGGGTATATAGTACCCAGCGCAAATTTTTCTATTTTTAATTACAATTTTCAGTACCTGATTTTCTTACCTAAATAATATGTTTTTCAGTTCCTATTAATGTTAACGCAAAGTACAAAGTTTGAAGTGCCTGAATGTAAAATATTTCAAATAAAGATATATATTTAATATTTTTTTTTTATATTTTCAAAATCGGGTATGATATACCCATGGTTAGTAGTGGAGTAACTTTAATTGATGGTTAGTCTTCTAGGGTTAAAGCAATTCTAGATCTGGTCCCAAAATAAAAAAAATGTGGAGGCTTGTTTCCCCATTGAACAAAGAAAACAATCCACCTTTGAAGAAAAAAAAAAAATATTTGTTTATCTATATGTTACTTGTAACTGAACAATATTTTTTTTTTTTTACCAGACTACATTATCTCTGCCTGAAAGGTTTTCAGACAGTCATATCTGGAACTATCTTGGGGTGGGGAGCAAATAACGAAAGCAAAAAAAAACCAAAAACAGAATAACTATATACTTGGGAAAAGGCTGAATATGACATCAACCAAAACTGAAACCATCAACAATGAAAATAGTCAAAAACAAACTTGTGGGATAATGGCAGTGACATATTGTGGAATTAGAGCCGACAATAAAGTAAATAAATATACAATTTTCACTTTGAGATATAAGTTTTCGATATTACCTGACAACGAAATAATTTGTAACATATTCACAGCTTTTATAAACTATAAACTTATATTGTTCAAAACCAGGCCTGAAATTCCATGGTGCTTTAAGATAAAGGGATCCTTGTGGTGCCTCTGTCTAGCCACATTTAATAAACTGACACTCTTAGCCATTTTAAGCGAAATTCAGCCTGCAGTTTCTGAAGAAGGAAACAAAAAGAAAGCAATTTTGCCAAGTGTTGGACAAAAGAAATTGACGAAAGTTTGACTTGTTTAAAAGAAACTTTTCATTTGTAGAAATTAACAAGCGGATACTAATTTCTCTCAACAGCATGAGTTTACAGTTGAGGATAAAATTTACCAATTCAACTCTGCGAACCGAAGAGTGTTAAGAAAATGATATTAAATATCCCAGCCTTGTTACCTGAGAAACATGATTTGTTTTTTTTTTTGTACTTTTCTCAAGAATTCTTTTAAAACTGACTTCTGCTTTATTCTTGAACTGATCAATTTTTTTTTTTTTTAAAGGTATTCATTTTTAATTTTTCTTCTGGGTAAGCCAGGTCTGTACATTGCTTGGCTTCACCCCCACCCACCCCAACAAATAGAGGTAAAAGAAAAAGAAAAAAAAAAAAAAACAAACCATGGAGCTAATATACTAAACCACCAGCCCCCAAAAAGAAATAATGATGGATGAAAGGTCTCTGAGTAAAAATAATTAAGAGAGAGAGGGTGGTGCAATTCAGGGCTTGGATAAAAATAACTTTTGGGAAGGGTATTGGGTGGGGAGGCGGATAGGTAAAAACAAAATAACTTTTGGGAAGGGTATTGGGTAGTGGAGAGGCAAAAAACAAAATAAAGGAAAGAGAAAAAGATTAATGGAAGGAATTCTCTTGTTTAAATCTATTCAACATGTTTTTTTTTCATTTTTCTCGTTACTTTCATATTTTATCTTCCTTCTTTTTTTTTTTTTACCTTGCCTCATACCAAATACACAAGTCATTTAAAACATTTCATTAGTTTTTTCAATGTTATAGCAACAATTCACATATATACAAGGAAACTTGAATAAAAGCGAAAAATAAACTTAAATTTTGCCTGCTTGGCCCCAGTTCGTTTTTTTTTTGGAGGTAAAGTGAGGAAAAAACTCTTTTTCACAAGTCTAATGCCAAGTTTCTTCAACTCTAAAATAACAAATAAACATGAAGCCATTTTTTCATAACTACTCTTTAGGAATTTTCTTTTTTTAAAGTGCTTTTTTTATATTCAGGTTCTAAAGATGCAAAAAAATAGTGCTTTTAAACAAATCACTTTTACAGTATGAAACAAGGTAAAAAAAAAATCTTCAAGTTTTTTTTTTCATTTTACTTTCTTTGTAATTGGAATTGGTGTTTAAAGGAATGGATGTTGGGAAGGGAATATCCAAATATTTATTTATTTATTTTTTTTTTTGGCCAATCCCGAAGAATGAATGGAGTCACTTTGTCCATTTGGAGCATTGGTGGGAAAAAGGCTCTGCTTCTCAATTTGTTCTCAAGGAATATCAATGCTGGAATAAAACAGGACAAATGCAGCAGATGTCTGAAAAGACAAAGAAAAGAACATTTTGTCAAAAGGTCAACAGATGTCTGAAAAGACAAAGAAAAGAACATTTTGTCAAAAGGTCAACAGATGTCTGAAAAGACAAAGAAAAGAACATTTTGTCAAAAGGTCAACAGATGTCTGAAAAGACAAAGAAAAGAACATTTTGTTAAAAGTCAACATTCATAACTGCCCTACTGACATAACACAAAGCATGGGATTTTACAAGCGTTTCATCTGCTGATTACCTCGGTAATCATAATAATAATAATGGTTAAATCTATAAAACACAGAGTTTCCAATTTGGTGATTTGGTAAATACAATTCATGCAAAAGCAGGTCAGTGTTTTCCTGTTTGAAACCAATTTCTGACAGGCAGAACTGGTTGCATAAAAAATATTTATCTGGTTGGTCAAATTTCTCTTTTTTTTAACTTAATAAACCAAATGTACTTTTGAGTGAAAGCAATAAACCACAACCATAATGGATTGCAGTAAATTGGTGTTTTTTTTTTCAGTTAGTAACTGATAAGTCAATAATTTCCT
>CAHIKZ030003666.1:0-70917 GCA_903632075.3 Acanthosepion pharaonis
TTTATTTTAAATTATAATAGAATTGTTTTGTATATCATAGAATTAAATTTTTTTTAAAAAGTTTTTTTTTTTTCTGATCATTAATATCATACTCTTCAATTCATGTGAAGATCTGCTGTTCATATCAAAACATTGGAAGTTTTTCAATTCAGTTATCTTTCTATTTAATATTATTTACAATAAGCTAAACAATACAAACAGGTCATATTTGTTTATGTAAATCTAAATATGATTTGTCTTAAGACAATACAGTGTTTTCTTCATATTTTAAGGGGTGTATAGCTATCTATGTTCATTTTAGTGATGGCATTTATTTTACCATATTCATTTGATCAGATTTAGATGCTAGTTGCAGTAACTGTGGGCAGCAACAGTTCTGCTGCTACCACTACTCTAATACTGGCAGAAATAGTCCGGTTATTTATTACACTTAGTTACAACAACAAATGAAAAATCAATAGTGAAGCTACAGCAGCAACTGCAGCCACAAAACATTAAACTTTCAATGACAAAAAAATTGGGAAATAATTTTTATCTATTGCTCAGATTAAAATGAGAAGCAGTGGTTTAGTTTGTGTTCTCACTGGACAGAGGTAATAGTAGGGAAGTGGAAGGGAGCCAGAGAATTAAAATTAATGAGGAGAATAAACTTCGCCCTCTTTCACATACGCACTTTAAAAATTAAATTTGTGACAAAGACATTTTATGCCAGCCCCAAGAAGTAGGCAGAATTAGAATACTGAGAAGTAAGAAGGAAGTGGCAGAATTTAGCCCAGTCTGTGTAGAGTGGTGGTGTGATATGTGAAGTGAAGCAGGTTGGAGTGAAGGGAGGAGCAATCCCTGTGACAGCTACCAAGGAAGGTGGATAATTCTCCAAATTTGGAAAGTTGATTAAGAAAGCAGAAATAAGGAACTAAGAAAACCTTTATTGGGATTAATGTGAGTACTGAAAATCACTGAATCCCAGAACCTTTTGGGAGCTCAGAAACTTAGGCTGAGAACCTACATTGAGTACCTCTGGAATCCATGTCAGCTGCCACCAGCTTTCCTGATTTCAAGAACTTTGAACCCAGTTCCTATAGAAGTTTATAGCCCAGTGTCACTACAGAGATTGATGTGGGAAGGGTTGTTTTTTTTTTGTTGTACCAAGGACTGTATAAACCAAGTGAAGATTAACCTCATGAATCTTTTTGTTTTATTGTTTTTTGCCATGAAGATATTTTTTCTTCCTTAATGTACCACCTGCCATAGCTTGAACCAGCATTGCCATTATGATGACATTTGGATCTTCCACTGCTCTGAGATCAAGAACAAAATGTAGGCAGAGTTGGTGTTGATTGAAGTAACCAGTGACCAACAACCAGCTTGGAACAGTGTCAGCATTGATCAGCATAAATTTACCCTGTGGTTGAAATGTCATCCTAAGACCCTTTGGACTGGACCATTAAAACATGGTTACACCACCAGGTGTAGGCAACGATCTTATAATCCAAAAGGTTTTATATTAATTGGTGACCATAACGAAGGATGTGACGCTGTTGTCAAGTGGTGTTATATTGTAGGATGCTCAAAACAAAATGATACCAACATAGGGCTAAAAAACATTTTCTAAAAAAAAAAATTACACAGATATTAATAAATCTGAGGGATCAATTTATTACTTAATAACAATAGAAAACCAATCCACCTGTTTATGTCCAGTACAATGATTTATATTAATACTTTTTTTATTATACTGATATGCAGTAATTCTGGCTTTCACTTTATTGCTTAATAACAAGAAAAAAATCAATCTCCCATTTTAAGTCCAGTACAATCTTATATTAATACATGTTTATGGTTATGTGATTGTAATTCACAAAAAATATGATGATGAAAAGCAGAAAGTCTTTGTAGTTACTTGACAGTTAGAATCAGAAAGTTATTCGACTAATGAAAATTTTGCTTGAAACTTACTAAATATTGGGAAAAACATTTGTGAGGTACTCAAATACCCCAAAGCACTAACAGATGTTTCAAAATATATTTTTATTATATTAATATGTAGTAGCTTGGGAGATCAGTTTATTATATAATGACAATAGAAAATTGATCCCTCACTTTATATCCAGCAGAATCTAATATTAATACTGGTCATATTATGGTTTATAGTTATATGCTTGTAATTCACACAAATATGATTAAAACCAGAAATTCCTTAAAAGTTACTTGTAATATTCAGAAAGCTAACTGACTAATCATGAAAATTCGACTTGCTACTTGCAAAAAATAAAGACGGTAAACCTTTTGTGGGTTGTTCAAACACATGACATACAGATGGAAGGTTAAATATTTTATAAAGAAATTATTTATTAATACCTTATCTATAATAAATCTAGACTATTTGTTCAAACGTATAAATTTTCTATTGACAATGACAAATGGAACACTGATCAACAAAGAAAATATTCCCAATATTTTACAACAAATCAGGGACATGTAACCTCTCTCTCATTCAGCAAAAATCCTATTTTGGTAATAAATCATTGAGGACATTTTGATATTTAAATTCTAATCCTACTGCTGCCCTGATAATTCAATGTCACTAGAAAGAAATTAAAAAAAAAAAACAAAGTTAAATTTAAATAAAACTTTAATGCAGTAACATCTTGTAGCAAGATGGCTTCACTGAAAAAAAAAAGGTTGATGTATGTATGTATGTATGTATGGATCCTTTATCCAACATTATTTTGTGGATACCCACTTACAGAGAAGAGCATAGGTTCAAATCCTGCTGGAGAGCAGTTTTTTTTTTTCCCAACTAGGTCTGTCAATTGATTAGTTTCACATATTTAAAGGAATTATTTTTTTAAAAGAATTGTATAATAATAATAATAATAATAATATTATTGTAATAATTTAGATTATTTATTTTAAAGTTTTTATGATAGATATATATCCAAGAACAGATAGTAAATAGTAAAATGTTGTGGAGAGTTATAATGGACAGGAAGTAGTGGGGAGCCATTGTCGCCAACAATTTGAACTCAAACCGACACTAAAGAATTATCTATCAAACAAAAAGAAAAAATTTCATTGAAATCAGATGAAAATTGGAAATGCATAAATAACATCCAATCACACACACACACACACACACACATTTTGAAAATTATATATCTATCTCTTCTTGTCTTGTAATGGCATTCACCCGGGGTGAGTTGAGCCGCTCCAATTGAATTAACTGCATTGCGTCAAGGCCATTCACCCCCATTGATCGATAGATATATATAAAACACTCCATATGTTAAATTCATTTGTTTTGAATGTTCTCAAACATGCTTGAATCACAGCCATTACAATTTTTAACCTCATCCACTACAAACTGGTGACCAACAATGCAATTTAAAGTCCTCATCTTCCTGCAACAACTAAACATTTCTTCAACATTATCTTTTAAACACGTTATTAAAAAACTATAGACCATGTTAATTTTTTTATAACATTTTAGTGATTTTTTTCTCTTGTTTTCTGGACAGAATAACAGATTTTTTGATTCCTATATGTATAAATTTCTACTATAATGTTTAATGTTTATTCTTAAGAGATAAATATTAAATGTTTTTGTGTTTAATGTAATATTTTATTAAATGCTGCCCCCACAAAGAAAGTATATTGTCTTGACCTCACCTACCCACAGCCATACAAGAGACAAAAAAAGAATAATTATATGTAAATTAATTGTGTGGTATGAGAAGAGTAAAAGTCATCTTTAATACAACTCAATTATTACTTTTGCAATGCATATAACAATTTTCTACATGATAAATTGTAGAATAATTTCCAAGCCTCAAATTTGTATTTTTTAATTTTCAGTTTTTATTATTAGTTTTGTTTGTTTGTAAAATAAAGTGTTTTTATTACCCAGCATTCATTAAGTCAAGGCCGACATGAAAAAAAATTTCATATATAATGGCAGTTTATAACAATGGGACAAATGTATTTTTTGTAGAAGACTTGATTTATGATGAATAGATGATATTTCTGGTTACAGAGAAATCCAACTTATTCAATGGTGAATAAAATGTTATTTATTTAGCTTAATATTCAAAAGTATTGAATATAAACATTTGCCCATCTCTGTATAATGAACTTTTCTAATAAGATAGAAATTATTCTTCTGGTGATGGAGAAATCCTAATTATTCAATGGTGGTAAATTGTTATTTAATTTTGACATAACAAAATGCAAACAAAATTTTTGATGTTTAGTAAGATGCAATAAAAAAATAATTTAAATATATCTTTTTTTTTTATTTATATTTTGATGTCTTGGGTAAACTAGTATTTAAAATAAAATTTAAAAAATTAAAACTTTTTTCAAAGAAGATTTTGAGAATTAGAGTTTTAGAATTATCCCATCCTTAGCCATAAATAATTTTCTTATCAGACTCAACAATGATTGTCCAATTTCATTAATTGCAACAAATTCTAAAAAAGAATATTGCATTAATGATATGAAGACAAGGGAGACAAAAAACATTGTACAGATTAAGTAAATGTTTACATCTTTGCACTGGTTATAAACTTTTAAAATGAAGATACCATTTTTTTTATATCCAGTAACACAGAACTAGTATTAAAATTTTTTTTTTTACTGCTTTTTATATATATATGAACATAAAAGAACATTTTACGACAGTCCAAATATATGAACAATCATAGGTGAACAGTATATATATATATATATATATATATATATATATATATATATATATATATATATATATATATATATCTTACTCATTAAAAAAACACAGATTGTGTGTGTGTCTGTAACGTTTATATATTGGATTGAATTTCCTACATTTTTTAGCCGATTTCAACAAAACTTCACAGGACTACATAAAATTACCTTTTGGTGGTTCTAACGGGTATGCGAAAAATGGGAAAAAAAGCAATTTTTTTTTAACAAAATCAATTTGAAAACACGATTAAGACACATCATGAGAATGAAAGGGGACAACTCACCCACGAAAAATGTAAACAAAAAGAGCATAGCATGATGAAAAAAAGCCGAACTTGACGAAAACAAAATTTTATCGTCTAATGTTCATATTATTATTAAAGAGGAAAGATCAAAGTATTTTTGGGGTATTTTTTTTACATTTTTTAATCGTTCCTAGCACGTCTGAAATTTTCGTTAAAAATATTTTTTTTTGGTAAAAAAAGGACAGATAATTAATCATTTTCAATCATTTTTTCGATTTGATAAAAAAGATTAAAATCTGACTTTGATATTCTTTTAAAAATCAATTATCATTTTTTCAAAACTGATTTTAATAAAAACAGAAATTATACTGTTTATTTAAAATATTTTGAACCAAGCTTAACTTAGCTTCTGCGCCGAAAAAAATGTAATTTGAAAATAATACAAAGCAGGTCATAACCTTTCGCGTCGTTTGACGATTGACGAAAAGGCACATTCATGACGTTTAGATAACTTACGGGAGGATAATTCTTTCTACGGATGGAAGGAAGTGAAATTATTTAAGTGAACAAATTATTTACCTCGTTACTTTTAAGGAAAACTTTCAGCGCTCTAATTTTTTTTTTTTTTTTTTTTTACTTAGCTTTATTTTTTTTTTACGATGCTTTTGGAAAATATTTTTAAAAATAAGATGCTTTATGGAAAAAAAAAAGGTATCTAATTAAAAACCTTTCTTATGAAATTTTATCAGAAGTGTATACATAAATACTATAATTTTATGTACATTTATTAAATTTTACTGTGTTATTTGTATTTCCATTCATTTTATTATTAATTTTGATATTTCATTTATGGAAAAATGTCATAACTGAGATTAATATAAAAATAAGATCATATAAATTAAAGTTTAGCAGTAGTTAAATTTCATAAGATGATACTGTTACTTGTAGGTACCCTTCTCAGTTGAAATTGAAAACTCAAATTAACTTCTCCATACGTGTTTCGCAAAAGTAAAAAGGGCTTAACAGTGGAGAACAATGATGAACTCAAATAATGCAACTAAATTGTATTCTGGTTGGTCTTCCGTACTTGATAATTACTGTCCGACTATAAACACAAAAATTACATTTCTTAATTACCATGGCTAATCTGATTGGTCCAAATTATACAATTTTCAAAGCGCTAGACAATGACAATCTCACACGGACATTTTGAAAGGTTGATGTTGCTTTTAACTAATGTTAAAATATTTTTAAAAAAATCAATTTAAAAATTTTTAAAAAATCTTTTTTAAAATTAAAAGAAATAAGAAATAATTGTATTAAAATTCAATTTTCATTGAAAAATTTTTTGCTTTCAGAAAATATTGTCCATATTCATAAAAACAAATTAAAAAACAAAAAAGCATTTGAAACTAAATAATATATTTGTTTTATTGAGTTTTGTATGTTACAATTCACAGCTGATTTTCAGGTACGTTGGCAAAAAAAAAAAAAAAAAAAAAAAAAAAACATGATTTGCATTCTTCAAAGCCTTGTGCTTTTAACTATTGTAATCACTAAAACCGATGGTCTCGAATTTCTAGAGTTTTTTCATAAAATTAGTTATGGGGGTGATAATAAATATAAAAAAAAATATTTCTGCCATGACTTTTAAAAAAAAACATATTTATAATAATTTCGATCATCTGTGAATAGTTTCTGAAAGTTTCATTAACATCTGACAATTATTTTTTTATTTTTGCAAGATTTTCCAAATTAATGTGTGTAAATAAAAAAAAACGTGCTAAAAATTATCTATGTTATTTACTACCCCTTGTTGCGACAAAAGAGAAACAAGGTTTTTTTAAATCAAAATTTAGAATATTCTAAAAAGATGGAAAATTTTTAAAAAATAATTAAAAAAAATTTAGTCTATCCTCTTCATAAAAACATAAGCATTTTGACGATAAAATTTTGTTTTCATAAACTTTGGCGTCTTTTTTCATCAGACTATGCTCTATGTTTTAGCGATTCCATGGAGTGACTTAGGTTAAAAAAACCCAGGTTGTTTGTGTGTGTGTGTGTGTATTCACCTTTAT
Source organism: Acanthosepion pharaonis (assembly GCA_903632075.3). Taxonomy (NCBI): domain Eukaryota; kingdom Metazoa; phylum Mollusca; class Cephalopoda; order Sepiida; family Sepiidae; genus Acanthosepion; species Acanthosepion pharaonis. The sequence continues at coordinate 7,049 of CAHIKZ030003666.1, forward strand.
ATATGGGATCCTATTTCTTACATTTTTAATTGATAAAACAAACATTTTTTTTTTTAAAAAAAATTTTATTGTCTTGCAATTTTTTTTTATTTATACATTCAGAATGCTTTAAAAAATTCCATTTTTACAAGACAATTATTTTATAATAAAAATTCTAATTTTACAATTCAATGAGGGAATCAATCATAACGATTGAAAAACAATGTTTTTGTTTAGTTTGGGTTTGATATTTAAATTCGTTTAAAAAAAAAAAATTTTGTTTAATTGCGTGTCCGTCAACCTAAACAATATTTTTCTAAATATTTTTACTGATTGTACGAATCGAAAAATCGGATAATTTTTTTATCTACCGGAAAATAATTCTAATGTGATTTTAGGTCTGTTTAAATAATTTTCAAATTTGTTACAAGGCAGATATACTATAATTTCATTGGTTTTATTTGAAATTGGTTCAATATTTAAAAGAAAGTTTTAAGAAATATTTTAAAAAGTTTGACGTAAGAAATCTGATAGACAAAAACAACAATATTTTGAATTTAATTATTTGAAAAAGAAACAGGTACTTGTAATAAATTAATAAACCCAAATAAAACTAATATTTTTTATTAGAAATAAACGAGGAAAATATATTCAAACATAATTTGTTTATGAATCAAAAGATTTAAAATATGCAATTTTTTACTGTATTCAATTTGTAAAAGATATTTTCAAAAATCAGAGAAAAAACTTTAAATTTTTCAACCGCATTAGATTTTTTAAAACCAACAAAAAAAAACCAAAAAGATAATCTATTGTTCTCACATTTTTTTTTTCTTTATTTTTACATTCAGAATGCTTTAAAAATTCCATTTACAAGACAATTGTTTTCAAAAAATTTCTATTCATAAATCGATAGACTCATAACGATTTGTAAATTTATTGTTTGATTTTTTTTTTTTTTTTGTAAAAAAAAAAAAAACATAAAAAATAAGACATGCGTGTCCGTCAAAAGAAACAATAATCTTATAAATTTTATTTTTTTTTTTTTTTTTGATGGTCGATACATATCTAAGGAGAATACTGTTACATCCCCGGCATTGGGTTGATTCTATGTCTTAAAGTTGGAAAAAATAATTTATTTAATATATGTTAGCTTATTAATATATATTTTATATATATTCAATTTTTTTTATATTTATACAAGATATATATCTGATTTCATAAAAGTTTTTTATTTCTCTATTCAAACCTTAACAAAATGGAAAAAACATGCTTCCCAGAAAAGTTAAAATATAAAAATGAAATATAAGGAAGTTGTATGTTTTCCTGAATTTTTATGAGTAATTATGAAAAATATCTATCATTTGTTAGTTTTCATTCTGAAAAACTCTTATGAATAAATAAAAATAGGATTATCAAAATTTTTAAAATTTTTACTTTATTTCATATTTTAATTTAAAAATAAAAAATAAAATATTTCTATAATAATTTATTTTTGATTCTGTCATGTTTTAAAACATACTAGTTAAACATTTTTATATTGTTTATTGAACATAATTCATGTCAAAAATATTATTTTTTAACATAAATTTTTGATTTGTAGCAAATGTACTTGAAATTATTTTTTGATGACATGTTAAAATCAAATGAAATACAAATTGAATAGGGAGTCAGATTCATTTTAATTGGAAAATAAAAGTTTCATCAAATCAAATAATATTGAGTAATACTGTGAAATAGAAATAAATAAAATTTTATAGATTTTAAATTTTGAGTTTGTCACAAGGGTGCATTGCTTGCACACAATTAAATCTGATTTAATAAATTTTATGCCATTATTTATATGACCATTTGTCATTTTTTTTTTCAGTCAATCATAATGGAATTTGATTGAAAACATATTGAAAACGAAAATCTATTATTCTTTTTTAATAATAAACAAAAATAATTTAAAAAAATTCAAAATGAAAACATTTATAAATTTTTTAATTTTTAAATATATCCCACTTTTTATAGAATTCATTGTATTAAAAGTATTGAAAATGTTTTTCAATTGTATTCAGATTTCAAATTTTATTTTAAAGACAGATTTTCAAAACCTTAAAAAATGTTCAATTTTATGAAGATCAATTGAAAGATCACATTTAAAGAAGAAAATTTTGAAAAATAATTTATTATAATCCTGTTCTTCATCTTTTTAATAATTAATATATATTTATGCATTTTTTATAATCAATTTTTTTATAAATATAAGCATATAAATATGTAAAATATATATACAAATATATATGCTCATTTTATTTGATGTTCCACATTTTTTGATGATATTCCTAATTGCAGAACACTATTTAATAATTTGAGGATTCATTTCATAATCTTATTATTAACCTTTTTATTAAATACCTGAAAATGGTTTATAAGATATAATTTGGTTCTATTTAAAATCAGAATAATTTTTAAACTGGTTTTAATTTTTCTTTTAAATGAGTTTTTGATTGATTACTTTTTTTTGTTTACATCCAATGAGACAAAATAATTGTTGTTTATTGGAAGTGATAATTTATAGGGATGTCTAAAACATGTATTTAAACTAAAACAACAATTTTTACAATAATAAAAAAGCAAACACCAACTGAGAATGTCAATTTAATGGATGTTATATAAAAAGATTTTTTTAAAATATCAAAGACCCAACATAAAATAATGGTTCAGAATATATTTATTTATATTCAGATGCACTCAATATCTACAATATTTTTTATTTCTGCGTTTATTAAAACCAAAACATTTAGTTGGATTTCTTTTAGCAATCCATTTAGCAAAACATTTTTTTTTTTTCTTCATGGGACCAATCAAAATAAAATAAGCCAAAACCAATATTAAGAGAACTTTTGTCTAACTCATTTTTAAATGGATTATGTTGCTTTTTTTTTTGATTTTTTTTATCCATTCCAAAAAGGTAAATTCAAATTCAAATTGCAGTTACATAAATTAGTTTTATAAGATTGCTAAATCCAAATTAGAATTTCAACTTTAATTTATTTTTTTGAAAAGTTTGATGTATCAGTATGTAAAAGGATGACAAATTAAATTGAAAATTTTTTTGATTTTTCTCATTCAAAATTTTGGTTTTTAAAAACATCAAGATTTTATATAGTTATAAATGGTTTAAATTTCAAATCATACACCATACATAGCCTTAATACCACATTGATAAAGATCAGAATGGGAAATGTTTAAAACTTATTTTTTATTTTTGAGATGAATAAAGGATGATGAATTGCATCATATGAATATACAAAGAAAATAATAAAGATAAACAATTTTGTGTTATGTGTGTGTGTGTGTATCTTGAATAAATTCGACTTCCATTTGTTCACTAATTTCACGCAAATTTGTAAAAGAAAAATTATATCAAGTAGTAAATTTTATCTTTTTTATTTCTTGATGTTCTTGCATCTAGTCATTAAGTTTGTTCTTTTCAAAATGCATTAATTACCATGTAAATTAAAGCTTTTTAAGTGAAAAATTTCATTTTCTGTACCTTTTTATCACAAATATGGGCATTTTCCCAACTCTTTGGATGAAAATTGAAGGTTGGTTAGAATTTCTTAAATTCGATCCTGTCAATTTCCTAGCACAGTATAATCTGTTTTAGTCTGCCAAATGAAAATAGTTTTCATTTAGCCTTCTGCTTCATATTAGTTATATTATAGATAGGTTTTTGTGCTGGTTCCATTTAAAAAATTAGAAAAATATTTCCCATTAGTTCTTAGATAATTCAGATATTTTTGGATGGAAAAAAATGTTTTTTCAAAAGTTTGAAAAGCACGATGTTCCCCTCACAAAAAAAATATAACTTTGATGGTTTAGAACTTTAAAGAATAAATATTTGAAAAAAGTTTTTTGTTAGACCTGAATGTTAAGAATGTTTAAAATGAAAATTTTAAAATCTCTATTTTTTCATTTAAACAACATTCGTCCCACAGCTAATGATGATAAAGAAATTTTATTTTTATCATTATACATTAATCTGTTTGTAGTGATTATTTTGATGATTAGTCGCATTGTTTCAGCCATTGTGCTTTACAACTTTCAGGTACCTGCCATATTTGGTAACCTTCTGGAAATTTTGAATTGAAATTTTCATTAAATCTACATAGATTGTTTTTATTCCACGAAGCTGTTCTACCTTGTGATGCCACTTGCTTTTCACATTAAGCCAAAATGACTTTCACTGACTGATGCAGGAATTGAACTCTCAATTACCAGATTATTCCATACATATTTGTGTTTTTCTAATCAAACTTTTTCATATATTTTCTTTCCTACATGATCAATCATGGCTGATTTCATAATCAAGTCTTACTTTTTGGGGATAGCTTCTCAATTTTGTATTCTTTATCATAATTACATAGAATGGTATACATTTTGGTCGTCCACTCTTTTACTGGAAACTTGGTTCTGTTGAAGTGTCTCTAAAAAGTCAAATTACTTTTGAATACTCTATTGTTGTTGTATGATCTATAGATCATTGAATCTTTTTTATGTCATTGATGTAAGGTATACACTGGTAGTTTACCTATGGTCCTCTAACAATCAGAAATTTGGATATTTTCTTTTCATTTAGGTTAGTGAAAGTTAGGAAAAAAGAGGATTGAATCAGATCTTCAATAAGATGTAATGCAAAGCCTTTATGAATATAACATACTTGTAAATAAGATACAACAGAAACTGACAACAGGGTTGACAGTAAATTCTAAGAAATTTTTTCCAGATTTAAGAATCTTATTAAAATATAAGTAAAAGTATTGATTCCTTAGTTTAGCATAAAGTAACTTATTTTCTCTATTTTTTGCATTGACACAAGTTGCTGTCACTGCTAGAAATATTAATTGTTCGCATTTATTGCAGGTACTTGTATGATAATAATAGAATCTCTCTTAATATTGTGCTGACTACATTTTGAACTAACTTTATTTTGTCACGATTATTGAAAATTCTGCTAGGATAGACTTTTGCAATTTGAGGTAGAAACGCATTCACACACTCTTGCTAACGTCACCATTAGAAAATTAATCATTAGCGTTAATATTTTATCATTGCATGTGTATATTTTATATATAGTGAAGAAAAAGAAAAAAATGGAAGCTGGTGCCACATTTGTAGAAGTGAGAATATGAACATATGTGGCACAATTGATTTGCATGCATTAGCCTGTTGCATATGCACAGCACTTCACCTACTAAAAATATTGCTATGATATGAGCAAGAGTGGAGATCTCTGCTCACTGCTATGAGATTAAAGCAGTCATTGACAGAAACGTGTAAGAATTGGAAGCTATTGAACAAGCTTACAAGCTATAGACAGTAAATTTGACAGTTAATCCTGGAGTTTGATAGCTCTGTACTAAGCCACATGAAGCAGCTTTTTGTGCCTCTTTCAGTATAAACACATTAATAATGGACTAACTGCTAACTTGAGCAATCATGAAAGATAGGGTAGCAGTGGCAGGTCCAATCATAGCAACTAAACAACCAATGCAAGATGATATAAAGATGCTGTCCACCACAAATCCTTTGGAAACTTCTAAAAATGCAATAGTCTAAATTATATAGTAAGAGATTGTTTAGGCCAGCAAGATATAGGATAGTGACTGTGTATATACTGTTGCCAATGCAACAATGCCAGTCACAGGTTTCAAAAATTTTTGGGGGTGCCATCAGTACTGGTCTCTTTTCCAAGCAAATTGTAATTGTCATCAAAGTCCACATCATCAAAACTGTGCATGGCCCTCCTCAGCCTGTTCGTGCTCAACGATAAGTACACAGATGTGCTGGTTGTAGACAAAGAAAAATGTCAAAGTAACTCCAATAAACAGTGATCTATGAGCTTGTTGTGGAATTGTGGTGATCAAAATTCATATGGACACTGGGAACTCAGCTAATGTCAAAGTCTTGAGAGTACCAGTAAAGCTGCTAGGGTTCAACCTACTGCTCTGGATTGACATCTACATTATACTAACTGAGACATGCAATTTGAGTAAAAGAAATCTGGCTTCTTCACAAAATTCAATCAGTGGTGGTGCAAGTGGATTGCATCATAGAAATAGGTGGATGATGAGGTGCTGATCAAACTACAAAGCTATATATCATAGTATCCTATGTTTACCTAGCTCAGGGATGCATAAAGCAAGAGCCCCAAACCTAGATGGTTGGGTGATTCATAACCTAAAGCAAAAACTTGGACCCCCAAGGGCCTCATTCTGCTGATGGCTATCATACAATAGGACAAAGCCAAAGTGCATTCAATGATTGTCTACAGGGATCCTAAAAGTTGTGTTGACATGTTTACAGACAATGCTGATGTCATGTGCAATCAAGCTAAAAATGTGATGTCAGCTTGATATGACGTCAGCTTGGAGATGTGCTTGATGTAATGTTGAGTCAGCTGTTTATACTTATATGTACAGACAGTTGACTCAACATTAAACCAAGCTGCCACACATGTATGGTCTCTCCAAGATGCACAAAATTGATATTCCATTGAGACCTATAGTCAGCTGCAGGGACTCTGCATGCCACCCACTGATAGAGAAGTCCTCATTCTGTGTTCAAAACTTGGAACAATTACTGAAACTGATCCAACCAGTTCCCATCCATCACAATCATATGGTAAGCCTGCTCACCACAGTTCCTAAAGATGAGGCTCTGACAGTGATTTGAAATTGATTGGGATCAGACCCCTCCCTAGGAGAATGTACTAACATTCCAATAGATAATCTGATTAAAATGCTAATGTTTTGTGTACTATGGGTTCGCCATTGTCGTCAGTGATAGCAAACACATACATTGAATACTTCAAGAGAATGGCTTTAGAAACAGGCCCCACTAAAGCCAACAGTATGGCTAAGATATATAGATGACACCTTTTATGCTCTGGCTGCACCAGGTAGCTGTACAAATATTGCTGGGCCATGTGAACACAATAAGATATTCAATCCAGTTCATTATGGAAGAAGAAACTAGCTTTCCTAGATGTACTAACAACTTGCACAGAGAATGGGTTCAAAACATCTATATATCACAAGGCAACCTTCACCAGATAGTACCTCAACTTCAATTCCCACCATCTATATATACAGTGTGAGGAAAGGAATCCTTTGATGCCCACAACACTGGGCAAAAATCATGTAGTGACCAAGACGCATACCAGCAAGAAATGATCGGCATCAAACATATCCTTCAGAATAACTACCCAGCAAATATATCAACATCTACAAGTGGGGTCACAAGAAACAAGGAGAATGACTAGAAAATTGCCATGGTCTGTCTACCTTACATCAAGGGCTTATTGGAAAAGATTCAGAAGATCTGCAGTCCATACATCAGAATAATATTCAGAAGCAGTTCCACTCTAAAAAATCTCTGCTGAATAAATCCTAACATGGGAGAGAATATGACCAAGAATTGCATGTACTCAATTCCTTGCAGTTGTGGCAAAGAATATAAAGGTGAAACAAGTTGCCACCCCCTAAAAGTAAAGCTGGAGGAACCCTGAAAAGCTGTAGTGAGAGGCAAAACAATGAAATCTGGCATAGCTGATCATGTATGGAAGGAAAAGGTTGGTCTGTGGAATGAAGTGAAATTACTGGACAAGGAAGAACACTAGAGTCAGACATCTGAAAGAATAAACACATATGCTAGGCTATGAGGGCCTCCTTAATATAGCAAGCATAGAAATAAATACAATATAGGAGCTGCTAATAAAAAAACAAATGACAGCAAGTCTTCAACTGCATGGCAATCAAAGTTGCAACTTAATTGCAATTTAACAAGGTTAAGTTTAAAGGTTCTAAGTTCACTACAACAAATTGTCCTGCAAGACAATGGCCTAGTGGATAAAAGTATTGGTTTGGGAATTTTTGGTGACATTTGTGAGTTTCCCGGGTTAGGCAATGTACTTATACTCAGTGGAAACAGGTGAGCAATAACTGAAAAGTACTAAATAACAATAAGAACTAGATGATATCCATAGGCATGATCAGTGAAACCGGAACAGTCAATCTCCAGAGATTAAATAAAAGGTTCAGCTCAGAATTCCCTATAGGTTACCCAGATATACACCTGAGGAAGGCTGGGGACATAATGGCCAAAATGTTGTGATTACAGCAACAAAGATGAGTCAGACTATAAATAGTGTGAAAAGAACAAAAATGTTTAACTTTCTGTACTCTTTCTCTCATAAATTTGATTTCCTTTTTTCTTTTTCTTTTCTTTTTTTTTTTTTTTTTTTTTTTATGTCACTGCTATTACTCTGATATGTAAATGTATTGGTTTAAAATCAGAATTTATCTAATTGAATCTATTCATTATTAAATAGAAATCAGAATTCATTTTCAATATAATTGAACAATATACTGTTGGGATTCACAAATTATGATGGGTAACAAAAAAGTACTTTACAATTGAAATAAACTGGCAACAACCATCCCAAAGGCCAATCTTAACCCAAAGATGGTGATGCATATATAAGGAAAGAGTCCTCTACTATAATCTTTTTCTTGAGGATCAGATGACTGATTCAAACAAACACTGTCCCCAATTAGACTAACTGAATGTAGTAACTAATGAAAAGCATTTATCCAGAATTCAGACAAAATGCATAACTTGCTATCAAGATATTAGTTTGCTTGTCACCAAAATTTCTAAAAGCTTGGCTGGGAAGTTTTGATACAACTAGCCATATTCACCAAATATTGCACTTATTGATTACCATTTATTCTGGAAGATAATTCAATTCTTTGAACATTACAAAAGGCACCTATATGAAATTGCCTGAGAGACAGAAAAATGAGGAATAGGTTGTTCAATTTAATGCCAAAAAAACATTTCCTTTACATGATAAACTGGATAAATTTATATCTTTATTACCAATAAAATTAGGATTTTTCTTCATTGAAAGAAAAAGTACAGATATACTAAGAGGCAGTATTAAAAGGTTCTCGGCACCCCCCACACCATTCACATTAGTGATTATACTATTATAAGGCAGATTTCACTTGTGTAGTTTTAATATCAGACAAAATATTATGGCTGCAGCTATTTACATGGAAAATATAACTTAAAATATTTCAGTGAATTGTCATTGTTGAGATATACTTGTGCTGAAATGTCTTTTAGCATGTGTGTGTATGTGTGGGGGGTGTCCTTGCAGAAGATATTTTAATATTGCTAGAATACGATACTTGAACAGAAATCAACCTTTTCTGATATTATTTTCTGTAATGTTTTGGTTTTTATCTTCAGACACCTGTTTCCAGAGCCATGTGGCATTTTGCCATGTCTTATTTCGAGAGAATGTGTATTTGTATAATATTCGTGGCTCTATACTGGTATCCTCTTTATCTCCATATTTTTTTTATAACTTTTATTGCTCTGATTACCACAATAGCTAAGTCTGCTGTAATACATTATCTTGTAGTCATAGTAATGGCTCCTATCATGGATATTCTCTTCAAAATCCAATGCAGAATTCACATTGAGACACATTTAGTTGTTTGCTAGTCTGTTCAAACAGATTTATTGGTAAAAAAAATTGTTTTTTTGTTTTTTTTTTTTTTTTTTTCTTTTCATTGCCTACAACTTTTGATAATATTTGTCTTTTATCTCATGCCACACTACTGCAACAACTGAATATGGTGTTACTAAGTGAGATTGGCATCTTCAACATTTTCTTCAAAATCAATAAATTATTAATTGAGTAATGTTTCTGCAACCATTCATGTTTCTCTCCTACTTTTTCCTCCAGCTGATTATCCTCCCCCAGCTATCCAGTTTTGTCTATATCATTTTTATTCTATACATCATCTCCATATTAAAATGGTTGCAAATTGAGGTTTTTACCAAATTTCTTGTATATTTTACCTACCACATACAACTCATCAAATATTCAATTGTATTATTGATTCTTTCCCATTCATGTAACTTGCTGCTGCTGCTTTATTATGCTAAGAGTATTGGTAGCAGATGTGAAGGAAGCAAAGCAATAATGTGCATTGCTGCTTGAGTAGACTAGGGATAGTAGTGGCTGTATTGGCAACTTAGCCGCTTCACTTTCTTTTCTATTTATTTTCTTTTAACTTCCTGCTACTGATTTATGCATTTAAAAAAATTAATCACACAGCTATATTAATTTTATTCATTCGCCATTCTGATATATTAAGTAAACATCTGAATTATAGCTCATTTGTCTGTTAGCATTTTCAATTGATTCATTCTCTATTGTCAAACATTTCTGGAGTCTACACAAATTTCATATTTTTCTCGGATACTCTGTCTTAATGCCAATGTATGTGGAAGCAAACATGTCCCTATTCTTCACTGCTCCCAGTACAACTTTTTAAATACTATTTATTTAAAAGAAAATCTATAAACCATTCATACTTTCATCTTGAAAGAAATTTGAAATAAATTATATTTGGTGTTATTTTAATTGATAGTTAATAGTTTTCTATCAAATTTTATCATATTTTACATTCATCACTAAAAGTTTCTGTTAATAAATCAGTTTTCATGTACTACTTCATCTAACTTACATATTTTTCATTGTGGTTCGTTTTACAGCAGTAGATTCATTGCTTTCATGTCTTTAACCAGCTTTTTTAATGTTCTGCATCTTTTCTGTTTACATTTGACATTGTATTTAATTTCTTGGAAATCATAGGTTTGATTTCTGTTTTATTTTATTTTTTTTATGAGAGTAATGATAGAGAAGCCATTCAGCACTAAATCTAGTATTTTGCTTAAAAACAGTGGATGATTTGAGAAAACTAATTAAACTGAGTCAAATTATCCCTTGAAAGGATTACTCTCAGGTGCCAAATAAATGGGGAATTGAATATAAAAATCAGAAAGATAGTGGGGTTGCATTGTCATATTCGTCATACTCTGATTTGTATCATTTGCAAAAGTATCCTAGTTCTTCCTTCTCATGTAACCTATATTTGGTATTTATTGCACATGCAAATTGTTGTTCACTCATTCTGAATGTTATGTTTACAGTTCAAATAATTCTAACACAAGATATTTGGAAAAAAGAAAGTTTGCTATCAAACAGTTTCAAAACAATTTTCCAGCAATATATTGAGTAGGGTGATTATGAATAGTCAAAAATTAATAAACTACATTATCAAGATTTAATCTTTCAAAATATAAACTTTTTGTTTTAGTATAATTTTCAGAGCTTTTGCTTGAATTAAGGTTTAATGTAAATATTAACACACGATCAAAGCAGGGGAAAGTAGAAAAAAACTACAGTTGTAAAAGTTTATTACATCCAATTTCTTTTCATATTCGCCTGCTTATATTGCAAAAATAAGTTAAAAAAATGATTAAATGAAGGTTGAAATTCAAGTAAAAGAATAAATATCCATAAACATGTGACAATCATTTAAGTCTCTCTCTCATATATTTATTTGTGGAGTAGTGTATTATAAGCTATTTAACTTCATAAATTCTAAGCACTTCATTATCAATTCCATGATTGTTTTTTGCCATTAAGAATTAATTTGATAGTATAATGTAAAATGAAGCAAAATATATCTTATCAATGATTTGAAAGAAGTTCTCATCCAGTAAGCAACTCATTTTATCTAACAATCTTTTCAAATGGTAACATTTATAAGTGCCCCCTATTCCATTCAACTTTAATAAGGCCATTTTATTTTCCCACTACATTCACTGCTTGTTTGTCTTTTAAACTCTATTAAATACTAATGATGCTGCTTTCATTAAATTTTATATTTAGTATAATTGTTAATAGTAACTGAATTATTCCAATTAAAAAAAAAAATCTAAGTCATCATTTTGCCCATAAAACTTTACTTCTTGGAACTTCTATCCATAAATATTTGGATTATCAAACTTGTTACTTTCAGTTCATGTTAATATTGTAAATTTTTTTCATTTATTAAAACTAATTATCATTTAGTCATTTAGAAGTTGTCAGAATATTTTAGATGAAAAATTCTCTTTATTTACATTCATACTAATATCCTCATCTTTGTTTTTGTTATCACATTGTTTTAGCTGTTGTGCTCTCCGGCCTTCTTCAGTTGTCTGTCAATCTGGGTAATCTTCATGGAATTTCAAACTGAACCCTTTATTTAATCTTCAGGGGTAGATTGTTCACATTTTGTCCTTTTTAGTATTGCTCAGTTATTGCTTTCTTGGTTTTCACTAAGTCTGTCTGTACCATACTCAATCCAGGGATTGAATTTACAATTATTATGCCACTAAATTCACAGGACAATAGCCTAAAGAATTAAAGAATTAGTTCTAATGTTTGTACTCAGGTGGTGGAATTTTTATGCTCTTTCTTAATCAGAGACTCCTGAGTGACGAAACTTCTTCAGGCAAACCAATAGCTAGAGAGAAGATGGCGAATGTTGGTTTTTATAGATATCCACTGTGTGAATTTATTCTCGTATATTCTAGTGAATAGGGGGTGACATCTCTTTTAAAAGCTGAAGTCCCTAACTGGTTGAGTGGAGGTTGTGAGTTTACCCACTGCGTTGGGCATTAAATTTTATTTTTATTTTTCTCTTCATCAAACACACACACACACACACACACACATGATCTATTGATCACTAGCTAACCATATAATCCTCAATCCAACCAAATGGATGCCTTTCTTTCAGGGCCCTAGTTTGTTCAGTTTTATCTTTATCATCACTGGATTCACCACTTGAGGACTTTGAACACCTGTTGCAAATTCAAACTATGTCAGGGAACACCATCAATATCTATATTATTTGCAGACTGTATGATGCCAACCCTATTGTAGTACATTGAGGATTAGGTAGTTTTACTCGTACTTCTTTACCTATTTGCACAGACATTGCTTCTTCATTTGCAGTGGTCATGTTTGTGGGTGCTACCATTTATATTCAAACACTGCTCTTTGTGGCACTGATTCTCATTTCACCTGTCTTTGAAATCTTGTACCAAAAGACAGCTTCCATTGATGAAATATAGCTTCTTTCTGCTGTGAACTTAATTGTTCAGTGATGTCTTTTGACAATTCCGTTGCTATATGCTGCTCTGAAAAAAAGTCTAACTCCCCACTTGTCTAGTATCTCCAAGGGTTGCTGAATGTCCACTAGCACTTCATTTACTAGACCTCTTTCCAGAAATATCTCTTCCAGCACCTTTGAAATTTCAGTTACATTTTCTGCCAGACTGCTACTCATCGAGGTCCACATTCAACTATGATCAAGTACAGCTTCTATCAATAATGGGTTACATCAACAACTGCCACCAATTTTCCTCTGCATGAATATTTCCAGGTTTGTGTCTACTGTGGGACACTTTTCACATCTTTCTATCGCACACATGACAACATCTCTAGTAACATGGGAATCCACCTTCCTGGCCAGGAACAGGCTTCTGTCCATTCCAAAATGTTGCATATTGTGGTATGATCCATTTCCTCTATTAATGGATATATCCTGAACACATCTAGTCAGGAGAACTCTGCTGCAATTAAAGCCTACTGTTAAACAAATTCGTATTGTCTCAAACAATTCTACTATATATATCATACAGTTTTTTTAACTCATTTCCTGGATGGCATACAGTAGCAATTGTATTTACAGGCTCATCATGCATCTTGAAGCATTTTTGCCTCACTCTCGTAGTCATGTCTCCCCTGTTCATCTCTGATGGCACAATGCTGATCTTGAAGATCAAACTCTTTGGTCAATTTCCTCAGCGTCCCTAACCAATGCTTTATGAGCATCTCCACAGTTCCTTTCATTCACACTCTCCTCTCTACTGTAAGTTCAGTTTAATCCAAGAAACCACAGTGACAGTCGGACCACATCAGTCTCTCATAATCCCCATTTCAAGGCCAAATTGACACCTTTGATAATTACTTCGAGTTCAGCCACATTGATATGGGCAACATCACCTTTCATAGCCAGGTAGCATCTTCTGCAGTGACATCTCCAACTTCCAAGATGGTTCCCAATGCTATTCTGCTGGCCACACACCATATCACCCCTTTCTCACATTTGGGCTTGAGCCCACTACCTCACACTGGCTCCTATCTCTTCACCTCTGCAACAAGCTTGTTCATCATGTTAATTCTCCCAACTGACCTTGTCTTCCAAACTTATTCCATCAGCCTGTCTCTTAACATAGATACATGAAATTTGCAGATGGCCAGCAAGAGTGTAGTGACTAACTACCCACATATTGAGAACAGTTCCCATCTTTGTAATTCATCTTTAACATCAGGAACTTTATTTCCTTTCTGAAATGCCAATTTTCTTGCTCATCTTTCATCAGTCAAAGCCCCAATGCTGCCCCACCTTCTAATGGCTCCAGCTGTTTTGCTGTCAGCCCAAGTTTAAAGTGGTTTTTCACCTTTTCTGCTGTAGCCATTGTGTCATCCACCAGAATATTAAGTTTATTGCCTTTTTCCAAAATCTTTCAAGGCCCCTTCCAATAAAGCCTACCATCATCCTGATACTGAGTCACCAAATCACATTACACTACTCAATTTGGCATATGCAACAAATGGACCTTCTGTAAATGTCTCCTTCAATTTCAGCTCTATGATATCTGCATTACACTGTTCTTTCATCATCACAAGGTATAATACAAGGGTGTCACCTTCAAGGTAGTGGTATAAGATGGGCAATATCTGTGATTTCTTGAAACCTTGCAACTAGTTTAATTTTACTGGGCCAGGCAATAACATCTTCCTCACCACAGAAGAGTTTTAAGATGTCAGTGCTTTATTTAATCTTTCCTGCCATTCTTTACTTCTTTATACCAAAATAGCTTGTAGTTTAAATTAAGAGTTTTATTTGTTCTCTTCCACTTGGCACTCTCAGTAATCAAGCAACTTAGTAGGAGGAGGATCCTGGGTGGCAAAGGTTCTCAGGCAACAGGTAAACCACTGGCTAGAGAGAATGATCTTATTCTAGTCAAAAGGGGATGACATCTCTGTTAAAATCTGAAGTCACTATCTGGTTGACTGAAGGTTGTGAACTCACTCACTGCACTGAGTAGTAAATTTTATTTTTTTTCTCTTCAACCATAACGCAGCCAAAAATTTGGTTGCTAATTCTTGTCAGAGTTGCTGGGAGTAGTTAATAAATTGACTACTCATTACAGTAGATTTTTGTTGCAAAACTTTAATGCCCAATATATTGCAACAGTTGTTGAGAAGATACTTATAATAGCAGTATTTAATTAACAGATAAAATTATATAAGTGTATTTAGTAAAAATAAATATTAAATCTAACATGAGCTAAGTTTCTTTTTGTCTGATTGCTTGGTTATCTTTTATATTGTCAGGAAGAAATGATGGCCTTGATTGCTTATGGTCAGGTGTCATTTTGCTTATCTAATATTTGTTACATTTGTCATTCATTTAAAAGCAAACAAATTTACAGCTCTACTATATTTACACTATTACAACCCAGCTGAAAACTTGTCCTATAACTACTCTGCTTTGTTTTCTCTGAGTCTCTAAAATTATTCATTTGGGTCAGTTAGCTTCACTTACAACGACATTTTCACTAAATGCCTTAGTTATATAATTATTTGTCAGAAACTGAAATGAACAGAATAAAATAATTGAGCAATTCCAATAGGTTCCAAAATAGATTTAGCATAACCATATATACTTGTCCAATGGTCACATTCTTTGGCATGAAAGAATATACTTTATCTATCAATACCTGTCTGTTTCTGTTTTTTTTCTCCTCGGTATATTAATATTTAATTTAATATTCATATAGCTACATTTATCCCTTGTTTATATTTTGACATCTCTTAGGAAGTTGGAGCAATTGATTTTTTTAAAATTTCAGTGTAGTAATTCTTTATGCAAATCTTATGCAAACAATTTGATTTAAATATTCGTCCACAAATCTTCATCTAAACTTTAATCTAAAAATATTTAATGATTTTTGGTCTGTCAGAATTTATTAATATCAAAATGAAGTCGTTGCAGTATCTTTTATATTTTTCTATTATGTCCATCTGTTTTTTTTTCTCCTCATGACCAGAAATTATTTCCCACTTCCAAGCTAGACTCAAGCCTAACATGTGCAAATTGCTTGAGGCCAACTTCAGTGCATCATTGAGTTTTCTATTGTATATTGTCTTTTCAAGGAGACAACAATTGGTGGTTATATTAAATGGTTATTAATCTCATTGATATTTCTTGCAATACGGTTTTATCTTGCAAGCAGTTTTCAATGTTTCGCATAATTATTTTCATATGTGATGGTAAAATGTTCACTTTTTCAACATTGTGATTATCAAGAAGTATCCATTTTGATGTGAATAAACCACTACTAATGCATTGAATATTTTTTTAATGTGGTTACTAGAGATGTGCAGTTGTACCGAAAGTTGTTTTTTGGTTTCATCTCACACCGTAAAACTGCACCGAAATATTTTACAAAACCAAAATCATTTGGTTTTTTAAGTGCTATATCACTTCTGAGTGACCATATCCAAAGACACAATATTGAAAAAGTTTTTCAGATGTTAATAAAATTAAATTTTATCAAGATTGAACAAAAATTTAATTGACTAGTTTTAGGAAATAAATATGAAATCTATTTGTTTACAAAAGAAATGAAGAAAAAAAAAGGAAATACGACATGATGTCTGAAAAATGAAAACCTATTTCAGTTTTAAAAAAAAAATAAAACTTTGTGGCAAAATTAAGTTAACAACAAAATAGCAAGTAAAAATAAAAACTTAGTTTCATTTTAATGTTATAAAGTCGTTTTTTTTTCTAATTGTTTTCTAGTAAGCCAGTGTATGCCAATCACAAAATAAGTTGTTGTAAACAAGAAAAATGAATGACAATCTTTTTTAATAAATAATTTTTTTTTTATCTAGGGAATGCATGTAAATTAGATATTAAGAATAATTAAAATAGTTTTTAATTTCACTTTTAAAATGTGTATATTTCCAGATATGCGAGTCTCTAGTGTAACATTGTTTGTTTTCTATTCATTTTTCATTTTATTTTTACAAATATCTTTATGGTTTTATCTAACAAATACACTTAAGATTATATATTAAAATGATTATAAAATAGTTTTTAATTTCTGTTTTAAAATGTGTAAAGAACAGGTGCTACTCACAGATTTGGAAATATACTCATTATAAAAATGAAATTAAAAGCTTTTAATTATTTTTAATATTTACTTTTAGATCTATTCGCTAGATAAAATATTTATTTAGGGGAAAAAATAACTCATTGATTTTCCTTGTTTAGAAGAAATTTATTTGTAAAACCCCAATAACAGTTGACTGGCATACCAGAAAAGAATTACTGTATTTTTAATAATTTTAAACATGAGGGGTTTCATTTTCAGCTTTTTAAAAGCCACATCATAATCAAATTTTTGGAGAGCTATACCATTTTATTTTCTTTCTCAAAAATGTGTTGTCCAAAGACACAAATATAAATATTTTATGCGATGATTTCTTTCGCATTTTACCAATTTGTGAATTGTTGACAATTTATTCAAAAGTTTAACAAACTTTAATCCAAATCATGAATTCCGACTAAATTACTTTTAAAGCCTAAAAACTGACTTTAGGTAAACAATTCCTACTTTATTACCCACCCTGATTTGTGGTTTTTGGGTTTTCAATGCCAGTGGTTTTTAACACATGTCTATAAATATTTATTACCATTTTAAAACTAAATATTGACCCATTATGCACCAGTTAACAGACTTCCACAGATGTTTCAAAAAACAATACTTGAATGTTGAAGAGTATATGGGCATTTATTTTACGCGACAAGACAGTATTTTCAATAATTTGAAAGTTCTTTTACCACACATACTATCAGTTAATCTTCTTTTTTTTTTTTTCTTTTTTTTTTTTTCTTTTGCTTGCTTTATAATTTTTGAAGGAATTTGCTTTCACGGGTCAGAAGAAATAAACATCATCCTGGTTGTAGCTTAAGGTGTCTTCTAAATTAGAAGATTGAGTGTACAATTTCAAGAATATTGATAAAGATTGGTCACATTGATTTGGCAAAGAAAGTAACAAGTAAAATTTAGTCTCAAAAAGAAAAAAAAAATTTTTTTTTTTTTTTTTTTTAGCATTTTCGCTGTTCAAAGCAAAATACCCTTTTAACTCAGTGTAAAAATATAATTACATACTTAGAAAGATTTTTATTTTCTTTCCAGTCATATGAATATTTTTAAGATTGAACAAGAAATACACGAGAGCTTGTGTGTTGCAAATTTATCAATGTCAAATGAAATCAGATATCGACTGGAAATGCTATCATTACACAAGAAAATGAATGGTTTTCTTATAAAGCAAAAATAGTAAATTAAAAACCGAAAAACCGAATCAAAAACCGCAATATCAAAGGGAAAAAAAAAGAAAGAAAAAAAAAGCAAACCTATACCAAAACAGAAATTGCCAAGCCGACCAACTCTAGTGGTTACATATGCTAATGAAGCCAGGGTTTTTTTTTTTTTTTTTTTTTAGTCTAACAGCCACAGTAGTTTTCTCAGAAATTAATTTTTCTATAAAATGCCATCTATTCTGCCTCACTTCCAGATTTACTTTAAACATTTTTTTAATAAAAAAAAAAAAAAATTGGCCATAAAACATTTCAATGTTGCTTTATAAAACAGGCTGTTATCTTAATTATGTTAATTTAAAATAGGGGAAAAATTAGAAATAGAAAGATTTTTTGTGAAAAAATAAGTAAAATTGCCTACATGTGTGTGGGTTGCAGTCAGACATGGGAGGCAGTGTTTGCCAGGCTGGTTTTCCAAACCAAGGCTGCTCTGAGCTCTGGTTTTTATAATCGTTTTACCAGAACAAGTGGGATGCGCAGATCTGTCACCTTGTTACTTAAGGCCTACCTTACCTCCGTTCTCCACTTTCCTTTGAGAGAGGGACTTATGAGAACAGTCATTCTGTGAGCTCTCTTCTTCTCACATAGTTAACTGATCCCTGTTTGCAGACTCGGGTAAGTCAGAAGACAGTTATTCACTGCCCTCTAAATATCCAATATGATCGTCAGGAGATAGAAATAGTTTACCTTGCCTCTGCCAATAACCTTGTATAGGCAAGCCTTTAAGATCTGGATACTTCTCTCCCAAATACTCCAAAACCAAGAAGAGAATAGGGGAATGGTATTCAGTCTAATGTTGCATGTGCCAAATTTCTCTTGGTACTTGTGGTGAAGAGAAAAGATGGCTGAATAACCTGCCACTAGCCAAAAAGGACTTGGCATTGTCTCTGTACAGATTGGAAGAAATGCATAGAGGTTGGTAAACCAGACAAGGGCTTGAAAAAAGGACAAGACCCTTATGTTCGCACCACCTCCATATGAACCACTTGGACATTCTGGCAGGTGAAGAGCAGTAAATACATCTTTTTTTTTTCTTTTCTTTTCTCTTGTTTCTTGGGAGTGTGTAGGAAAATGAGAGTGTCTGTGTGGGTTTCAGTCAGATGTGGGAGACGTTCTTGTCCAAAGCCACCTCAAAACCAGATATTTCTGGATCCTGGGGACTGTTTTGGAGCTATTCAGAAGGTATGACAGTTGTATCAGGTCTGCTCACATGAAGCAGGGTATGGCCCTGTGCAGGTCCACTACTTGAGGCATCTGCACCTCTGGAACTCTCCTTGTCTCCAGATGTCAACACCTCTCAGGGAGATATGGACATGATTGGTTGCGATCTCTGTGATGCATGGTTTCATTTTGGGTGCGTGGGAATGAACGGGCCTCCACCAGAGAGGCAGAAGTGGCATTGTCCTGAATGCGCCCGTGGAAAAGGTGGTGTGGTAAGCCCAGTTTGCTTCCAGCATAAAATTGGTGGTCCTGAATAGGACCTGAACTGTACCCAACAGTAGAACTAAAACTAGAGGACTGAATGAAGGTACCCTGAACTATTATTCCTAATCATGGTTACAGTCATGCTTACTGGTGATGGTGTCTAGGTCTAGTCCAGATTGTTTTGCGTGCTTCAAGGAGGAATTGAGATGCACCTGTGATATAGATATATATATATATATATATATATATATATATATATATTAAGAAATGGACAAAAGTCCGACAATTTATTTATTAAAGACATTTTTAAATTTAATGTTCTTTTATAGATACAAGTATTTAAGTAAATGCTCTGTTTATAATAAACAGTATATAAATAACATTTACTGGCCTGAATGTCAAAAATTTTCATAGAAAAGAACGAATATTTTCTATGAAAATTTCTCTAACATTCAGGCCTGTAATGTTATTTAATACTATTTATTATAAACAGAGAATTTTTAAAAAAAAATATTTTAAATACTTGTATCTATAAAAAGAACGTTAAAATAAAAATGTCTTAACATCATAATATATATATATATATATATATATATATATATATATATATATATATAAAATTTTTTTTTTTTTTTTTTTTTTTTTTTTTTTTTTGGGACTGTAGAAAATTTTTTTTTGCAACTGTGGGAGGAGTGTTTGCCAGGCTGGTTTTCCAAAGCAAGGCCGCACTCTGAGCTCTGGTTTTTATAATAATTTTACCAGAAGGGGTGGGATGTGCAGGTCTGCCACTTTTACTAAAGGCTTGCCTTTCCTCCCTTATCCACTTTCCTATGTGAGGGGGACTTATGAGAACAGTCATTCTGAAAGCTCTCTTCTCACATAGTTAACTGATCCCTGTTTGGATTTGGGTCGCAAGATAGGCAGTGTTTCGCAACACTTAATGTACTGGACCGGCTTCTAGCTACCTTAGAGTCTAAAGGAGTTTTTGACACATTTTTTAAAATCCTTTAACATAATTTATTCCAGAAAATCTGTCTTGGTTTATTGTCTTTTATCTCATTTCATACATCTGTGCATCCACACACAAATAAGAGTACTGATAAGATTATCACTAGCATGTTTGATTTTTTCTTCAATTACTAAAAATTGAACTCATTTATTAATTGTCTATAAAACAAAAATACTTTTTCTCTATGAGTGAAAGCTTACCAAATTCTCTCTCATTCTCTAATTTCTGTCAATGTATATATTTTTTTAAAATTATAACTGCAATTTATTTAAGAAGTTTTATGCTAATGTATAATTTTCCTCTCCAAAATTTTCTCAATAAGTGATAATTTAAATGAATGAGCAAAAATTGATTATGAAAAAGATTTTGCCTTTTCTCTCACTGCAAAATTTATATATTCCATCACTATATCAATATCTAACCACTTTTGATGCCAACATTTTTTTTTCTCTACACTCCCATTCTCATATTCTTGCATGTAAATTTAGCATGTAATAAGCTATTTATTATTGCAAGTTATAAAAAGAGATCCACTAGTAAATAAAATCTGCAAGACTATGCTGCAGAAGAGTGCAACTAACACTTAACCCATTCATCCACTGGTGTTCTTTACTCAAATTAATTTTTCTTAAGGTTTGAGTTTAGAACATTCTTTTAAAGCAAACATGTCAATAATTGGAATTAACACCATAGCCATTTTTGATTATTTTTTTTAACTGATATGGATCTGATAATTGTGCTATAAGAAATCTGAGCAATTTCATTACAGAAAATCTAAGCCAGTACAAATACTTAAATTTGATAATGGATACAAAAATGTATCATTGACATAAGGTTTTCAGGATTCCTCATTTAAAAATAAATTTTTAAAGTACGTTTGATTCTATTTGCACACACACACACTGATTAAATAAGCATTATTTTTGTATCATTAATTTTATTAATGTTTGTGAAATTTTAACATAAGAAATATCATACTTTACTTTTAAGAGAAATCCATTTGTTTTTAAAATGTATGTATATGGTTCATGCTGTTTCGATATGTGAAACTCTTCAGCACTATTTGATGTTATATTCTAAATACATAGAGAGCTTGGGTATTTATACATTTATTAAAAAGAAATAAATCACATATTTCCTATATTTAATAATTTGCAGAATGAAATGATTAAATTGAATTAATTCAGAATCATTTTTCTTTTATTTCTTAAAAAAATTATACAAACATTGGGCAACAGTTCAATGTAGCTTTATACCTATTAGTGTATAAAAGTGTGTAGCCATATAATGGAGAAAGCTTTCCCATTCAGACTGTTGTTTGCCCTTTAAAGCCTGTTAAAGTACTTGTATGAGTTATACATTCTCACTCACATACACACTGATTTTAATAGGCAAATCAATTTGTCACAATAAATTTGATATTAACCAACCAATGTTAGTAAAATTTCAAATATTTTTATATCAGCAATATATACAAGTTCCAGTTCTTATCTATTTTAATAGAAAATATTGTTAATTTGTTTGCATAATAAAACCTGACACTTCCACGTGTCAGGTTTTATTATGCAAATAAATTTTTATTTTCAAATTTAAAAGGTGTAGACTATAGAAACATGTTTGACTAATAACATCCTATATTCATGAATAAATTATTTTATGTGTTATTATGAGCTCCTTGACATTTTATCAATCTTTAATCCATTTTATAAAGTGTAGCCTTTTAACATAAATTGCAATATGTTTTATTACTTCTTTACTTGAATATTGTTTTACATCACTTTGGTTGATGGACCTGCAGGTTGATTAATATTTGGAAAGGCTGAGAGCCATTCCATTAATTTGGTAACTTGAAATGTGGGGCAATAATCTGCTTTGTAGAATATACTCTTTAGCTTCAAGACTGTGCCCATCAAATGATTCTTGTCCAAGAACTTATAATATTCTGCATTTATCCTGATACCATTAATTTTGAATTTTACTAATCAGCTTCGTTTAAGTCATGTTGGTTTATTACTTCCATGAAGGACCCAATCACTAGACCAAACATCAGGTCTATCTGATGTAGTTCTACATTGATTACTCAACAGTAATTTTTAGTAACAAATTTGTTTATAACTTGACCAATTTTAATAAATATGGTAATTTGATTATCTTAATTTGTTTTCTCTGTTTACATTTGTAACACCAGCTTCTACAAAAATTTTCTTTTTGCTCAATCCTCCTTTTTTTCCATTTGTAATTTTTCAATGACATTTTGTTGCTAATTGAGCTACCAAGCTAATTTGGGTACCATTTTTTTATGGCTTGTCAAGATTTCTATGTCTGTATTAAAGGTTTTTAGATATATTGAAAATAAATTTTTAGTTTGACATACCTATTCTTATAGGAGTCGACAACTAGCATATATATATATATATATATATATATATATATATATAAACCTGTGATCCTGAATGCGGTACATCAAAATGCGTGATGTGCTCAGGAAAGCAACATAGCCAGAGAGGTCAAACTCCATAGCAATAAACAAAAGGTTTGCTGTTCACTGTTTCTTTAGCAAACTATGCACCGATTCTGTGCTATCAGCAGTTCCATAAAGTATGGCTAATTCTACACAAGCCTTTGTGTGTGTGTACATACATTTTGATAACTGATAATGCTGCTGTTAAATTCTTGGTCCATTTCAAAACTTCAGTGAGAACAAAGTTAATGTTATAGTGCTAGATGTGTACTGAAACCTTTCAATTTGTATTTTAATAGATAAAAAGTGTGATTCATTAGAATGAAAGAATTGAAGGCATTAAGAATAAATCAGGCATAAAAACAGCTGTCATAAACTTTCATTTTATTTTTATGGTTGGTATTGGGATTTCTATCCCCACTCTCTTCATATACAACTTGTTGATAAGAGTGGGTCAATTAATTAAATCTGTTGAGGATTCCAATTTAATACTCAACACCTGATGAGAGGGAAGATAGTATTTTTTTTGTTAATTCTTTTACAACTATAATTTAATTCACTTATACAGTCTCCCTATTTTCTGGTACAATTCTAGTGTTACACAGACATTTGGGAGTTGTTCATTCAATCATTATACATTCCTCATTATTTTCTATTAACATGCATATGCCTATGTGACATTCAATGATTGCAAACTTATAAGAGAATTGAATTTTATTCACTAGTAACATGGTTACATTTGATACAATAGTATTTTCAAGTGATGACCCAGAAATATGTATTGAATGAATGCTTTGTTGTTAACTGTTCTTCTTAGAATGATCATTTTGTTAAGATGTTGGTTGTTTTTTTTTTTTGTTTTTTTTTATACAACTCAAATTTAAATATAGGAATTGTTTAGAGGATTTTACAAGAAGAGGGATGTTTCCAGCTGTCATTGTTGTATTTGTAAAATACCCAACCTTGGTATAAACATGTAGGGTCAGTCTCTCTAGATTTTTAGGTGGAAAAATAAAATCTGTCATGTCCACAAATACAACACAATTTTTTATACAACACAAAGAAATGATCTCGGAAAAGGAAGACCAAGCTATATATGACAGTAACATTTATACAGTCAAATACATGTATTTACATATTAAAAATCAATGTTCCTTGTTTTGGCCATGAAGAGACCAATAGTTTGATTGTTTGAAATGATTTGTTGCAAGTGAGTCTGAAGTTTCAAAGTGTTTTTGTTTATAGTGAGAAAATCAAGTTGTATGATCTTTGGGGGTGTGTGTGTGTAGCACACACTAATGAAACCTGTGTATGACTGAATGGGATAGCAGAATTTCAAAACCCAGTGAACAAACTGAGAAGGAGACAAGACTTACTTTCACCATGGTGTTGTATTTAGAAAATTCATCACTGACATATGCATTATTATGGTACAATGTGTCTGTGTTGATTGAGGCATGGTCTGGTTCGCTGACTGTTGTTGATTGAGGCATGGTCTGGTTCGCTGACTGTTGTTGATTGAGGCATGGTCTGGTTCGCTGACTGTTGTTGATTGAGGCATGGTCTGGTTAAGCTGACTGTTGTTGATTGAGGCATGGTCTGGTTGGCTGACTGTTGTTGATTGAGGGCATGGTCTGGTTCGCTGACTGTTGTTGATTGAGGCATGGTCTGGTTCGCTGACTGTTGTTGATTGAGGCATGGTCTGGTTCGCTGACTGTTGTTGATTGAGGCATGGTCTGGTTCGCTGACTGTTGTTGATTGAGGCATGGTCTGGTTCGCTGACTGTTGTTGATTGAGGCATGGTCTGGTTCGCTGACTGTTGTTGATTGAGGCATGGTCTGGTTCGCTGGTTGATGATCCAGTTGGAATGTACTCCAATCAGACTCCAGAAGCCACTTATTTAATTTGGAGCCATGTTTGTATAGAATTGTAAAAAAAAGGTTTTAGTATCTACTGAATTTAGAAAGATTTATTTGTAGATGTCTCTTACTTGTTTGTGCTTCACTTATTGGTCATAAAACATAGAAGTTTATATCATATACATGGTTGGGCTTTGGGTGCAGTAGCTTTTATGTTTTCATTTTTTTAATAATGCTATTGTGATGGGATTTTTATTTTTATTTTTTTTTTTTTTTTTGCCTTTACTTTGCTAAATTGTACCAGTAGAAACAAAATTTCAGCAGTTGATATGACATTGTTATCATAGTTTTTACTTTTAAGTTTCTACTTTTTGCTCTTAATGGTTTTTAACTTTTAGAAAATTGCATGAAATATTTTTGTATTTCATTTTTGACAACAAAAAGAAAGATGCATAATGCTGTCTTTACTTAGTAGGTATCAGAATCTGTTTTTATATAAATTAGTTGTCATCCATTACATTAGTTAAGTATCACCAACAAAAATCTTAAATGTCTCATCAAAAAATATTAAGTAGAAATTTAAAAAGTGTTTTTATGAATTTTCTTATTCTCACAACAAACATGAGCTCAAATTTACATCTTGCAAAGAAAATTGAAGGTGAAGTAAACACCTACAAAATTAAAATGTTTTTTTTTAATCAGTAAAATCAACAATGGTCTTTATTTGATTGGTAGAAAATTCAATATTGCAAACAAAAATCTATTAAAAGACAATTTTATGAGAAATAGTTATATAAAATTAACTTGATTTAACTACACAAAAACAATCAGATTTTATTTAAAAAAAAAAAAAAGTATTTTATAACTGGAGTGGCTCATAGTAAGTTAAAGATCAATTTTGGTGGGTGAGGTGATATTTGTATTTCCAGCTGATGATTGCCAAACATTTGTTTGATAGCTCTAAACTGAATTACTTTAATTTGTAAATATCAATGGCCTGTAATAAAAATCAATATTTTTCTATAATTTCTTGTTTATAATGATCTTTTTTTTTTTTTTTTTAAAGATTACTTTTAAATGTTAATTCTGGAATGCATTATGTTACAAGAAATGCTTATTATAAAAATGTAAAAAAAAAAAAATTTAAAAATAAAAACTCAAATATATTTACTATATTTGTGTCTCCACGTAATGTATGGTGAAAATGATATTTCAAGAAATAAAGTTTTCAAAAATAAATCTTATACTTTATACACAAGTGAATTATTGGAGCAATCCATGTTTTACAAGTGTAAAATATTTCCGTGGTTTACATGCAAACATGAGAAATCCATGCAACTTGGTTTAATTTAAAAAATAAATTCTTATTCAAATAATCTACGCTGAGGTTATATTTTGAAATAGTGTAGTCCTCATTTTCATCTTCTGGAACAATGTGTTTTTTAATTATTATTTGCTAAATTTAAATTTTGCAATTACCTAAATTCCTTGTATGATGTATGCCCCCCAACAACAATATTACCTTTTCATATATTGGTAAATTCTACAAATTCTGTAGAAAATACTTTTGAAAGTAATGTAAGAGATATGTATTTATTTATTTCAATCAGTGCAACTTAGATATGATGTAGCTAATGCAAGAATAATGACAACTGAAAAGCTAAAATGATTACAAGTCTGTGCACCCATGTACAATTAAAAAAAAAAAAAAAACCCTTATTTTATAACGATAATGTTTACACAAAGTAAAAACATTTTAAAATGTAAATATTTCTAATTCTACCTAAAATATAAAAATAATCTTTATATCACAATTTTTTCCTTTTGCTTAGCAGGAAAACATGACCATAAGTATTTTGTGAAATTTTATGTACGGGTATTTTCAGTTGATTGTAAAATCTGCTATATTATTTACCAGATTGGTATTAGTTTTTCTGGTTTCAAGTTTATAATTTTAGAAATACATTTACGATTCTATATTAACTTTTAGTCTTTTATTCATAATAATTTTATGAATAAAAGACTAAAGTTAATATAAATAACAATGTTTTTTTTATTTTTGAGTTTTTTCCTCAAAAATACAAAAACAAATTACTGAGAGAAAAGGGGCTAATTGTAATAGTTTAAATTTGGTTTCCTTACTTTTAGATCATAAGTTAATCAACTTGATAAATTTAAAAAAAAAAAAAAATTTTGTTTCTCTTTCTCTGCAGTGTATGGATCTAATTGTGTTCCTTTCTTAAGGCAATTAACTCTTCAGAAATAAACAGCTTATTGTGCCCATTTTTTATATTATGTTCTGATAATGATTATCAGAGGCTATAAACATTCAGAATGATAAATAGTTGTTCATATACTGTTGGCCTTTAAAAATAATTCCAAATAAACTCTTTTTGAAAAAAATCTGTTTTAAAATGTGAATCACTTTAGTGTGGTACGGAGACTTTGTTTCCCATTTCCCTTTCTGGCAGTATTTGTATTTATGAATCCAACTTGCAGTTGCACTGAATATTTGTGATAAATTGCAAAACACTTTTGATGCAACAAAAAAAAAACTGGGATAATTTTCTTTCCTTTCTCTTTTTTTTCCTTTTTTCTTTTTCTTTCCTTTTTCTTTTTTTCTTTCCTTTTTCTTTTTTTCTTTCCTTTCACCCAACCAATGGTAACATCAGTAGTCCACAAGTACTATTCTAATAGTCTTGTTTAACTTTTTGCCCACCTTTCATCCACTAATTCAATCTTTTTGAGCAAGTACTTTCTTGATATGAATTGTCTTTGAAAACATGTATTAGTAGAACTCATATTGCAGATATATCTATGTAAACTAAAGCTTTCTAAGATCTGTAGTATAATATTATGGTACTTGGGGTGGTGTTCTTTAGTTATAGTTTTATACTTTTAAAATCTGCAAATGATATAGATATCAACATGTTTACCTATATATAATTGTAGACTTGAGAGTTGCATTAGATATCTTTTATTACTCAGAAATTAGTAAATGAATTGAGATAGGAAAAATCACTTAAAACTCAAAATATTACATAAACAAAGAAAGCTTCATTAGTAATCTATGCAATTTTACCCCATAGATTTTTTTTCAGTGACACTTGAATATCATTTTTAATCATAACAGTAGCCATAATTAATTGTAATTTTTTTTTTTTTTTAAACTATGGCTATCTGCTTTTGTTTATCTATCAGAAGAAATGTTGGCAAAAAATGCCAATATAGATGACAAAATATTATCTTCAGTTTCTGTCAGTATCAAATAAGAATTTAGAGATAAAGAATCCATTAGATTGATCCTGTAAACTGTATGTCACAATTGTGAATTATTTGTCTTAATCTGAAAAGAGGAAACTTTGTGAAAACTGTTATAAAAAAAAACACAACTATGATACATTGTAACTTAATAAGATAAATTCGTAGATATAAAATTAATAAAACTATGAGTTTTTGAATAACAGTAATTGAAATTGGGAGACATGTTAGGTTTATTGTTTTGGTCAAGGCACTCTTTGGCTTTTAAAATGGTTTCAGTTCTTGAGTTACAGTTGAGGTATGTATATAGCCAGTTTTTATAACTTGTCCAGATTTAGAATTGTGTGTGTAAGTTTAGACCATGGTACCATGGCAAAAATGTCAAGATGCCCTTAAAAAATTAGTCATGTCCGCAACAATTTTTGCCTTTTTTTTTTTTTTTTTTTTTTTTTTAAAATTAAGAATGAAAAATTTTATACTTTTCTTTATAAGGTTGTTGTGGGGCTTTTTCCATCGAAAAATTTGACTCAATAAAACAAAAATATTATTTAATTTCAAAAGCTTTTAATTGCTTTTATTTATTTTGATGAACATGGACAATATTGTCTGAAAGCAAAAAGATATTTCGATTAAAAATGAATTTTTAAAACAATTATTTGTTATTTCTGAAATTTTTTTTTTTTTATTTTTACATTATGTTGCTAATTCTTCTAAAATTAGGGAAAAGTTTGTAGAACTTAACAAATGTTGGTATTAAGTAGATATATATCTACAGATTATAATTTCCCAAGCTTCTTACAAACTAATGACCGCACGTATATTAAAAAATTTAATTTGTGTCAATAAGTTGTTTGCCAATGAAATCTACGGAAGACCAGAAGTATCATGTGTGCAATAAAAAAAAGTCACGTGGATTGAGTTTCTGTCTAGTATTTAAGGGTTGTTCTCCGCTGTATACGGCCCTTAATTTAGCAAATTGTTCCTGGTGAAATACGTGTGCAGCATTATATTTTCATTTTTATTATTATTATTATTAAATGAAAGATCATATTGTTTGCTTTCAAAAAATACCTAGTTTCATGGGGTTCAGATAAACTTTCCTTGATATTTTGTTCAGATGATAAATCATTTTTTTCATTTTACCTACTTTTACCCCAATAAACACATGAAAATCCTTTTTTTTTTCTTTTTTTTTTTCCAGAAAATAGGCTGTGACTTTTACTATGTTTGATTATTTTTACTGGGGATATAAATTTTTTATCATAGATCTGAATTGACTTTATTTAAAGGGGTCTATATGGGCCCTCAAACAGCAGTGCAGCACTTGTATCTTAATTATTTTTTTTTATAGTATTTATAATTTCTCCAGATAGTATCAACAAACTTATGGTGAAAGCTACAGTACTAAAAACACAAAAAAAAAACCAAAGAAAATTGGAATGCTGAAAGTTTTTTTACTTTAATTATTACAAGGTACTACTTAAGCAAGTCCGCTTAAAAAAAAATATGTCCATTCTGCCCTTCCGTATGAGAACTCTAATCTTATGTCAGCTGTCAATAATTTAAACGTCATCAATCAGCACTTGTCAATCGCCGGCGATGTTAAGATCGGCTCCCTTTTATTTTAAACAACATTTTTCTACAAAGAAAGTAAATAAAAGTTCATTTCTAAATATTTTAAATAAACTTTAAATTTCCTAATTTTCTTTGAATAAATTTTGAAAAACGTATAATTAAATTTTTAAATGATTTTTAAACACAGAATTTAACTTATTTTTCAAAATTTAAAAAAAAAATGGCTGATACCGAGTTTTTGTTCGATATTTCGTAAACAAGATTTTTAACTAAAATTTAGGACATGCTAAGAATGATTAAAAAATTTCAAAAAATATTCAAAAAACACTTTAGTGTTTCTTCTCAATAATGAAATATACATTTAACATGAAGAAAATTTTTTTCATTAATTTTCAGGCTGTTCTTGTCATGCTATGATAAAACATTTCTATCCCAAGTAAAAATCATCACAAACATATCAAAAGTTATTTTGTTACACTACAGCCAATTTGAACTGAAAAAAAAAATTGAAAAATGACTTTTGTCATCATCTGAACAAAATATCAAGGAAACTTTTGATCTGCAACCCTTGAAACTAGGTATTTCCTGAAAGCAAAGAAGCAAGCTTTTTCATTTCTAAGAAAGTGAAATTGGTTGGTGTAAATGATTATAAAAAAATTTTCTGGGGATAAAATATGAAAAAATAGTTAAAATTACTATTCCTGAACACTGGAAACCAGGATTATTTTTTTTTATGTTTGTTTATTTTTTTTAAATCTGCGATAAGGAAAACTGTTGAAATTAAGCCAAAATTGACTTTGACATTGCTGGGTCAAATCTTTCATTCTTGACAATATAAACTGTCATCACCTTGTAAAAAAATCCCCCTTTTTTTTTTCCCCTTTATTTTTTCCCCTTTTATTTTTTCCCCTTTATTTTTTTTTTTTTATTTTTTTCCCCTTTATTTTCCCCCCCTTTTTTTTTCCCCCTTTATTTTTGGATTTATTTTTCCCCTTTATTTTTCCCCCTTTTTTTTTTCCCCTTTTTTTTTATTTTAAAAATTTTTTTTTTTCTCTGTTTGAACAATGGCTTTAAGTATTTTTGTTTTACACCTTTTGAGCAGGGTGATGACATTTAAGGATAGAACTGAAAACAGTTTGTTTGAAATAAGAAATTCACATAAAATTGAAATAAAGACCACTCACTGAAAAGTGAAAAATGTAAAACAACTTAAATTAAAAAAAAATAATCATGATTTGCATTCCTCTAATCCTTAACCTAGGCTCGATCGAATTTCTAGCGTTTTCATAAAATTAGTTATCTTAATAAATATAAAAAAAAAATTTCTGCCACGACTTTAATAAAAAAAAAAAAACTTATTTATAATAATTTCAATCATCTGTGAATAGTTCCTGAAAATTTCATTAACATCCGACAATTATTTATATTTTGCAAGATTTTCCAAATTAATGACAAAAATACCAAAAAACGTGCTTAAAATTGTATGTTATTTACTAGTTCTGCTGATAAAAAGAGAAACAAGGTTTTTTTTAATCAAAATTTAGAATGTTTAAAATAATTTAAAAAAACTTTGGTCTTTCCTCTTTATAATAACATTAACATTTAGACGATAAAATTTTGTTTTCGGCAAGGTTGGCATCTTTTTCATCATGATATACTATTTTTTTAGCAATTTCATGGAGTGTCCTAAGTTTAATGATTACAATAGTTAAAAGCACAAGACTTTGAGGAATGCAAATCATGTTTTTTTTTGTTTTTTTTTTTTGTTTGGAATCCTACCTGAAAAATCAGCTCTGAATTGTAACATACAAAACTCAATAAAACAAAGATATTTATGTACACTTCTGATAAAATGTCATAAGAAAGGTACCTATAAATTAATTAGATACCTTTCTTATGAAATTTAATCTCACCCTCAACAGTCTTATTTTAATTTCTTTGTTATATTTTCTATAAAGCATCATAAACGTAACGGTGAAAGCTAAGTACCAAAAAAATTTTTTTAAAAAATAGAGCGCTGAAAGTTTTCCTTAAAAATAATGAGGTAAATAATTTGTTCACTTAAATCTAAATAATTTCACTTTTCTCCTTCCATAGAATAAATTATCCTCACGTAGCCTATCAATATGTCATGAAAATGTCTTTCTTCACCTGTCAAGTGACGCAAAAGGTTATGACCGGCTTTGTTTTATTTTCTAACTACATCTTTTCAGTGCCGAAGCTAAGTTAAGCTTGGTTCAAAATATTTTAAATAAACATTATAATTTCTGATTTTCTTAAAATAAGTTTTTAAAAAATTATAATTGATTTTTAAAAGAATTTCAAACTGAGATTTTCATTTTTTTATAGAATAGAAAGAAATGGTTGACATGATTATCTGTCAATTTTACTAACTCAACAAAATCAAGATTTTTAACAAAAATTTCAGACATGCTAGGAACAATTAAAAAAAAATGTAAAAAGAAATACCCCAAAAATACTTTGATCTTTCCTCTTAATAATAAACATAAACATTTAGATGATAAAATTTTGTTTTCGTCAAGTTTGGTTGAAATTGCCAAAGTTGTTAAATCTGAAAGAAAAAAAAATCATTAGACTCTTAAAGTTAATTCACATTTAAAATTGGTCCAAATTATTAGAACACCCTACATTATTCTTTCTATTTTTGTGTACTAAGCTAGTTCTCTATCTGTATGCAGGCTCTTGGTTCACAGTTGTGTAATCTATGAAATATAGATATTTCTTTATTTGTATTGTTTGCCCTGATAACATTCTAATCATAAAAATTGCATGTTTCTTTCCAGTGTATTGAACAAAGCCACTTTGATTTTACTCTATCTTTGGTCTAATTCTGCTATACGCTCTATTCATTAGAATTCTAATGATTAGTTACATGGTTCAATTTAATTGTTCAATGAAATTTGATTTCATTCATTTCCTTTGGCAGCATTATGATGGTTAATAATTAATTTTTCCAGTATTTCACTGCTGTTATATATTTCATTTAATACTTTAGCCACCTTATCAGTCCTAAAATCTAGGGCTGTAAGTATCTCTATAAAAATTTCATATTGCTACTTTTTTCCTCTTCATCTTGACTTGTGTTGATCTAACATTGGATTTTAATATTACAAGTCTTTCTGTTCTTATGCCTTACAGGTTTCTCTCCTCTGTTGTCATAGAAGAGCTCTTTGATGTATTAATTCCACCTCTGTAGTGCTTTTTCTTTTATGAGTGTTCTCTCTTCAGTTCTTATACATCCTACCCAAGAGAACTTTTTCTCTCCTATTACATTTATCTTTTTATGCATGCCTGCTACATTCATGTAGTTTTTCTCTCTGCACATTTTCATTCAACCTTTTGTCTTCAGCTTGTTTGTACTTATTTCTAATATTTTTAATTAGCATCATATTTTCTTCACCATTTCTGGTTTTCTGCTGTCTCTTTCATTAGATCAAGAATTTCATTCACTTGTCATTCATTTCTTTTTCCCTGTTCCTCTTTTGATATAACATCTTTTGCTGTTATCACTTCTTCTAAAACGTTCCACTTTCACTTCTAACCTCCTTTTTAAAGTTTTTTTATTTGTTCTTAATTTGAATGTTTGCAAATGGTGTTGCTGTGAAGATTTTCAAATTGCAGTTTAAGATTTGCTTTTTGTCTTCCTGAATTTTACCTTCAGTTTACATGACTAGGTTTGATCATTTCCCACACTTAACACTTGGATATGTTTAAGGGTCCAAAATTGCATTTCTAAATTGTTTGTTAATGACGTTTATCTGGTTTTTAGTGTTTCTTGCTGGGATTCTCCATGTTCACAAGCATCTTGAAAGTTCTTCAAACCTAGTATTGGTTATTATTTAGACATTTACTCTACACCAATGAATACATTTTTCTCTGTTTGATACATGATCCAAGTCCATACTTAATTATTTTATCTTCTTTTCATCCTATTTTTTTTTTGCATTCAGGCCCCACCCATGCCAATAATTTCTTGTTACTTGCTGTGAGATTTAACATTATCTAGTCTATATGAAGACGCTGAAATCAAGCAAGTGAAGTGTTTAAACAAAGGACAGAAAATGCAACATCAAAATCCAAAGGCATATTGGAATAGCAAAAAGATGCCCTCCAGAAGCTAAATAAGCTATTAAGAAACAGAACATATTGAAAGCAAGAAGAACAGAGGAAACAAACAGATAACTTAGATAATAATCTTATGTAAATGGTTGACAGAACTAGGAGTAGGAGCGATAGCAAAAAGACAAACCTTACTAAGCTACAAATAACAAGAAGTTGTAGAGAGCTATGATTGCTTGTGTCCTAAGGGATGCAGTACATAGTAGTAAAACTTATTTATTCCATCTTTGACATTTTCTTGTACATCCCTTTTCAGAAATTTATTTAAACTTTTTTTTCTTAATTTTTTTTTATTTAAGATAGCTTTAGTTAAGCATACATTAGATTTTCATGTTAATAAATATAAGGATTTCAATTGAGTGACAAATGTACTCCTTAATATAGAAACATTAGAGGCTTTATAAAATGTATTATATATAAAGAAAAGTTTGACTCTACTCAGATAATTTTGGCTAGAATTATTTGTATGTTTTTAAAAATAAGCTATTTCACCAATTTAGTTATAATTTTAAAATTGTAACCAAAATATTTTTAATATACTTCTATATTTTTCTCATACTTTATTGAATATCTTCTCAATGCTGTTTGTATTTAAAAAGTGTAGATGGAAAAAAATTATATTCATTCATATCTATACATGTTAACATTATCAATCAGTAGAATAATCAGTAGCCAACACCAACAAGAGAAAGTTATGGTGAAACCCTACTGAACAAAACTAAAAGAAGCTATTTTAGCTATTTCATTCACTTAAATTTTCAGTGGTATTACATGATTTTCTTAATTGTGTTAGGTTAAGTATTTCAGATTTGCTCTACTGTCACCAGCATACAAAAATATTTACTGTACTCTTTTTGTGTTCCTGATTTTTTTTTTTTTTTTTTTCTAATTCTCTCAATGTATAGTGACTAATGTCCATCATGCTGTACCTGCATTGTGGTTGAACTACATTTGTACCTGGGTATGTACTTGTTGCCCAGTTCCCTTCTTTTTTTTTTCCTATTTCATTGTTTTCCTTTTATAACACCTTCAATGCATATACTTAAGGTCCTCTTACTACTTTCTGTTTCAATTTGTATTATGCACATGCGTGAAAACAAACACACACACACAGGTGCTTTTATGAAGTTTCATTATTGGCCACTCAGCCAATAAGCATGTTATCTACCAGTGATGGTTGTAGTTTGCCATATGTGGTGCAGGAACTCTAGCTTGAGAAATTAGATCCAGTCTCCTGGTACATGATACTGCAGTACTTACTAAGCTAGTAGCAGTAGTGTTGACTGTTGCAGCTTTTCTTTCTCCTGTTATTCCTCATCATTTTTATTATGATTGCTGCTGCTACAGCAGTTAGTTTGCAAGCTGGCTTCCTTCCATTTCATTAGAAAGCTTTTCTCTCTCATTCTTTTTATTTACCAATTTGATTTTCCACCTTTCTTTTGTAATCATCTTTGCCAACAAGATTTCATTTTTAATTCATTTGGATCTAATTTTTTCTTCTATCATAATTTTTTTTTTTTTTTTATATATATATATATATATATATTTTGGATGTTATAGGCAGGCCAATATCCTGTTAGTATTCATTTCTCTTATTGTCTATCTTGTGAAAATCTTTTCAATGAAATAAGCTTTTTCTTGAAAAAAAAAAAATGGTAAAAATATATATAGACAAGGCTTTTCTTTTTTCTATGAGATAGACGACATTGTTTTACCATGCCTAATGTAGTAGTTATTACTATCTTCAACATTGTGTTTGTGATGGATCAGACAGCAGCAACAATAGCATGTCATTCTCATAATGTCTAGAAAGGAAGAATGGTTGTGGCTGTTCTTTATCTATCTCCTTCAATCTTGATAACTTAGACAATTATGGTCCAACTTGCCTGTATTACTTTCTTTTTCTCCTCTGACTCATCCCCTATTTATGTTATATATGTCAGCTTGCCTGTCTGTCTCTAAAGGAGGACTTCAATGTTACATTCATGTGTTACGTTTAACTGCTGCTAACAAATGTTTTTTCAATTATAGAATCTTAACATTTGTTTGCTAAAAATTGAGCTGATAATTTTTCCTAGTGTTTTTTTTTTTTTTTTGTTCCAATTAAGCAAATAAACCTACCCAGAATGTTGATACTTTTATTTTTGTAATTGAATTGCTCTGTGTAAGAAACTTTCACATTTTCATGTCATGGTACCCTTCTTAGAAATCTTGGCATATAAAGCATTTCTCTGTGTGTGCATGTTTCATAATGGCATTCATTCAGTACTGTGCAAAGCTTTAATTTCCTTTGTCATTGTTGTTTGAAGCCATAAGTAGAGTTGCACTAATCTTATATAGATGATAAATATAAAAAACCATATTTAGTATTGCTGTCATTAATAAAACTTAAATCCTAGCTTTGAAAATGCAGAAAGTCTTTTCAATTTCCTTTATCCAGCTTGGAGCTTGATTTTAGTGATGATTCTTATTTGCTTCCTCTTTCACCTTCATTTTCCTTTTCCCATATATGGAACTGGCCGTTCTGAAAAGTATTTTCAAGGTTACTTGTCTTATGATTATCCACCCAAACTTCTGATATCAGTGATATTGCTTTTTATAGCAATATTTTGCTACAAACTATCCTAGTTAAAAAAAAAAAAAAATTTTTTTTTTTTTTTTTTTTTTGAGATATTCTAATTTTTCATCTATGAATATTATGGAAGTGTCACATTTTTATGAACTATAAATGATGTATTGCAAGCTTGCACTCATCTTCTCTTTTTGCATGACTGTCTGATGTTTGAGATTTACCCAATATAGGAAAATAAAGCAGAGTATTATTTTCAGAACTAATTCTTTTTACAAAGTGAATTGTTCAAAATCATTATGTGGTACCAACAGATTTAGGTTATGCAGTGTTTTGGTTTCACTTTTTGTTATTAAAAGTGGCTCTTTTACAAATTTAAGCATGTTGCAGTTGTATACCTATCTTTATACCAAACATTAAAAGATTGTTTTAACTTGACTTAATTTGATATTAAGACATCAGCCAGCATTTATTTTTTATCAATTCTCTCCAATCAAGGTGATAAAGCTACTAAGTTGAGTGGAAGAATCTTGGGGTGTGGGGATAAAAAAAGAACAGAAATTAAGGCAGAAAATAATGATTGACATTGATCTTCAAAAATTAAAATGCAAAGTTGAATGGAAAGCAAGAAGCCAGAAGAGTTCCACAAGCAAGAAGTATGAGAGAAGAAACTGTTAGCATTGAACTTATGGTTATATCTGTCAATTTCTACTGTAAATTAATGAGACCTAGCTGCCAATCTAGTACTGTGCTAAAATTTTTAAAATCAAAGTACCAAAGAAGAAAACTCATCAGAACAATTACCATGAAAATCTTTATAGAAAAAACTCAGGGAAGCTATGTTACTATGATGAGAAAGTAACTGGAGCCAAGATGCCAGATCAGGACATTGCAGATTTTCTTTGAAATTTGTAAAGAATCTTAATACATAGCAGAAACACCAGACCAGATGTGGCAGCAATACTCAATGCATAGACAAATAGTAGACCTATAAATGTGTAAAATAGAATTTCTTGAGAAATTGTATAGCACAACAGTGAACCAACTTTGCTAGCAGGCGATTCAATATAATCATTCCACTTCATGTTAGTGCAAGAAAGCACAATGAGTCACTCTCCTGGAGGTTAGCATCTGCTATGCTGATGGAAAGCAAAAAGCTTCACTAAGACTACTAAAAGATTTCATTTTGGAGACATTAAAATTAATAAACCATTTCTTGCCCCAGTTAAGAACCAATTGAAGGTCTCTTTTTTTTTTTTTTTTTTTTTTTTTTAGATGAGCTGCCAATTTGACCTTATCGGACCTATCAGACTTACCATTAAGACTTCAGTAAATGTTATAAAAATTTTCCAAGATGCTTCATATATAAAATAGCCTTCTAATGACCACTAATAGAAAGATCAGTGAAGACATTAAATAAGGATTATTGAATAATCCTTCTGAGTCTGAATCTAGAAAATTAAAAGTATTAAGCTAATTTTGTCAGATATGAATTATATCCAATGAAACACTTAAGAGCATTACTTTGAGATTGTAATTATTAGTCAGAATAGGAAATCTGGAGAATTCTCTCAAGCAGAATTTTATTAGTATACACTTTTTTTTATTATTATTGCTCTTAACCTCCCCAAATATTGATCTTTACAAAAACAATTTTGATTCAAGATAATCTAAGATACTTGGCTCTCAGATAACTACTATAGATCATCCTATTGTGCAGCTCCTCTTTTGGATAATATTTTTAAAGGTGTCTATTTTTCAAGTATATCTGCATTATTCAGTGTGCTGCATGTACAAATAGTAGTAGGAGGCGGCTGTTGCCAAAAATGGCCCCTGAAAACATCATCATCACAGTATCTGATGCTGAAGATTGTCAGTAGTGGTGCTGTTTAACTCTGTATGTACATTATATAATGTGTACACAATGCAACTGTATATTTTTAGATTATAATGTTTTTTGTGAACTGGACATTATATGTTGCTCAAAACTGACAAGGAATAGTTTATGCCAGACACTACATTCAGTGATTTTTTTTTTTTTTTTTTTTTCTCCATACCCATTATTCCCTCATTAGCCAAGCTACAAAATTACGTTCTTTTGCCTCAGCTAAAATACAGACAAGATACTTATTTTTAATTTTGTGAACTGACTTGGAAAAATTACATTATAGTATGGGTCAGTTGCATGCATCTGTTCTACAAAGAAAAAATTATTATTATTAAGGTCATATAAGAGTAAGTTGAGAGAGAATACTCTTTACTTTCCACCTACCTACTTATTTCTTTCTCCAAATCTCCCTCTCATTCTTTCTTGCAAGTCCTAAACTCTTGTTAGAGCAAATAGAATAAACATGTTTGGTAACATTTCTATTAAAATTTGTGTACTTTCCTCACCCACACACTTCACAGCAATGAATGCTCACCTTATTTAACTGCTTATTTCAAAACTTTTGTTAAATGTGACAGTAATAGTTATTTTGGTGTGTGATATTTTCTATTGTTCTATTTATAGTCAAAGAAAGTTCTTATTAACCAGCTTCGTATGACTAGAAATTGTGAGAACAATATACCACTTACAAAAACACAATTTAAATTGAAAATAATATATATAAAGATTACATATATTTATGTATTTGTCAGAAGACATTGAGAGGGGTTCTGGCCACTTCCCAGAATCTAACTTGTTTTTTCTAATGATTTCTTATTTGAGCCTAGACTATTCCAGCACCCTTTGTAATATGATTTATTCATAGGTTAGGCAGTAAAAGTATTGATAGATTGCTAATAAAAAAAATTCTAAATTATTGTAGACTGAGTGAATTCTTAAAAAAGTAGCCTAAAACACTTGATAAATTTTCTATATAATAAATCTTTAAAATTGATGGATTTTACTAAATATCTCTAGCTAGATATACTACTATAAGTAAGTTTTATAAAATTGCTCTGGTTATGTTGCCAGTTTTTTTTTGTTAGTAATTAAAACCAAAACAAATACGTTTTAGTCATGCCGCACTCTCTGAACTAAGGGAGATAACCGCTACGAGTCTCAAACTTCAGTTACTGACGTTAAAGGATTTAATAAAATTTGTTAGCTAAGTTTAAATAAGTCTTTAAAATTATTACTCTTTTTAACTTAATTAAACATTTAACAAGACAAATATTTAACCAATATTTTACTGTTAAAAACGGAATTAAACTACCTTTGTTTTTGTTTAAACTCTGGTGACTTTTCTCTCGTCATTTAATACTCTTTAAGAAAAAAAATCTGACTAAAAATGTTTTTATACAGCAATCTAGTTGTAGAATGAATTCCTTATCTAATACTATATTTCCCTGATGCTTGAAAGTTTAGTTGAGTCTGTCATAAAGTCAAATAGAAAATTCATGAAGTTGGTGTTGCATCTAATTTTCTAGATGAAATTAAGCATTTTAACTTAGCTTAAACACCAATCCTTGACATTAATGGTGAGTATATAAATACCTCAACCACAAAGTATGCTATATCATATTTTTACTTATTCTAATTTTTTAAGAAATGGAAATATTGGCAATTTTTAATGAAGCTTAAAAAGATGTGAATGGAAAGTCTCTTTCTGGTAAAATCCTCCACATTTATTGTAAGCAGTAGCCTGTAAAGCACTTAAAGGCATCTGTTTAAATTGTTTGCAGTGCTTTTCATGTCAAGAAAATGTTAATGAATACTGAAGAGCTGCAAAAGTAAAATTGTCAGTTAACAATTATTTAAAGAAAATGCACCAAAGGAAATTAGTCCCAAACAATGAAGAAATATAAACTTTCTTTTTTTCAACAACAAAAAAAAAGAAAGAAAGAAAGATATTATAAGCATCAATGGAATATTGAAGAAATGATAGACGGCATATGGTAAATTGGATATATACTTTTAAAAAAAAAAAAAAATTTTTTTTTAAACTTTGTCACATATCCATGATTTTTTCTCTTTGTTGTTAAATTTCAACTGGCCTTTAACAGTAATGTGTATCATTTTCAAAACCTTTCCTAACATATTAGCATATTAGAGGTCTACTTCATTTTTTTTTTTTTTTTTTTTTTTTACTCTCCTACTTGCATTCCACAAATAGGTGTGGTTTATTTTTTTCTATTCCTCCCTCATACACAAGCTCACATATCTTATTCTGTTTCTCAGGAAGAGACTGGTCATAATTCTAGCCACCTTACCAAAAACTTTGTCAACTGATAACCATAGAGTCCTCTTCCGCCATCCCCAGCAGGTATTGTTCTTAATGAAGTTGAAAGTTTGTAACTAAAGATCTCTTCCTTTGTGTTTTAATAGTTCAGTTCACTTGATCATTTTTTTTTCTGCAGATTCCAACTTACTCAGTAGCTCAACTAGTGGGTTTAATGTAAAACCATAACATCTAAAACATGATTATAATAAATACAGTATATACTGTTCAAGAAGACAAGTCAAAAGGGAATATGTGATTTAAAGAACTTTTCCTTTCTATTTTCTCTCCTATTTATTATAATAATTTTAACATTTTTCAAATCAAAAATTAGGGAAAATATTTACTTTATTTTTCTCATTAAATTTCCATTTGCCCAACATCTTTGCACCTTGTAATATTTAAGCATTCTACTTTTTGCTGTATAAATTACATTTAGTAATTTAAAAAATCTTTATATGCAATTTTTAATTTGATTATGTAGATAATGTTCAGTGATCCGGTTTATTGTGGGCATAAGGTTGACAAAATTATTTTTATGGTTAAAATAAATACTGTCAAAATATACAAAAATACTTTTCTTTTTTATTGTATTGCTTTTTACATTCGCTTCTGTTCAGGATGTAAAGGTAACACAAAATGTCTGTTGCTTATTAACCTCTTGCAATATTTATCCTCATCTTCACTCAGATTATTCACTTAAAATCTGTACAGATATAAAGCAATATTTTCTTGTGTGCTTTGCAAGCTCATTTACTGCATATTTGTCAATTCAAAATGATGTAAGTGATGAGACAAATATTCACTTTTTTTTCTTTCATATTGTTTAGAGTTGCTGCTGTTCTTTTGATCTGATCAAATTGGCAAGAGTTACCAACCACAAGGAATTGCCTTTTGTATGCAATCTGCTACATAAGCACCATTTGTTGATGAACCATCCAGAATAATTTGGTTGCTAGGTACTGACAGCTGCTGAAGTGTTGGTTACTAGATGCTATATTCAACTATTGGAGTAATTGTCACCCAAGAACATCATCTAATTACACTAGCTTCCTAGACTAATAGGCAGCTAAAAAATGTTTCTTTCTCTTATAAAAAATTTGCCTTTGAGGACATAACTATCATTGGTTTACCTCAAAATTATAAGCTGGTTGGGAGTTGACAAGGCTTTGATATCTGAAGTTTTACATTGGTCATTTAGACTATTGCAGATAACCTAAAACAAAATTTCCAATGCTGGTGGGCTGTTTAGTATTCATTATGTGTAAGTGTACAATAATAAGATGTGTTTGTCAGTTTAAAGTATAATGCTTAACTGTTGCTTGCTAAGCTGTCCTTATGGCTTAAAGCACATTTTCAAGGACAGATAAGCCTGTTCTGTGACATGAATATTGATACACATTAAATATATATGCACAGAGCTACATAGATAAGTATGAGCTGAAAAGTAGACAGGGGGGGAGATATAGAAGGATAGACAAGCATAGTAAGCATATAAAGACAGATGAATATAGTTTAATTTGTGATCATTTGCTGTTAAAAATAAATCTAGATGTCCTAACTAATGAATGGGTTAAAAATTCAAGTTACTATCCACTTTCCTCACCATCAGTCATTGTTACTATCTATACTAGAATGCCATGCATGTTAATGAATTCTTTTGGGAGCCACCAAACTGGTTGACAGAGCAAGATGTTGGTAGAAATCCTTATTTGCTGATAGGAAATAGGTACAGCATCTCATCTGACAAGATGTGTACTAGATTGTGGCCTGTGTCTATGACTTTTTAGTCTAATTGGCAAGGATTAATAAAGACTATTTTATATAATAATAACTTAAATCAAGACATAAGAAAATTTGTGGTTTAAGAAATATAATTATAGTGCATTAAATTTACATTCAAATGTTTCTCTGCTGGATAGGTGGAGCTTACTTTATACTTTCAGCTTGCAGAAGAAAGATTGATTTTCATGGATGAGTACTGGTTTTTGTTTTGCTCTGGTTTGTGAATTTTAGCTTTGTAAAATGTATAACACAGTATGACTGAAATTACTTATAACCAAAATTAATAGGAAGTTTATCAACATTGCTTTCACATTTCGAAATTGAAGTTTTTTCTGTCTGAAACTGGGCTTTTTAAGATGTTAACTCTTAATAAAGTTTCTTGGTTAGCAGATTTGACTGCATTTATTATAATGCTGGCTTACTTGCCTTTCTTTAACCTTGTGATTATACTTTTTCATTGTATATACCCAAAAGATTACCCAGCATATTACAAACTCAGCAATCATTAGAATAATCTCATTAGTAATCTAATCACTTATACTTACTAGCTAAATTTCTATCAGGACATCTGGGTTTTTCCATGTGTGTAGAAAGTTATATTTGCCTATACTCAGCTGTACATTATTTTATCCTCATTTCTCAGTTGTCTTTATCATCATAAGGTTTCTGGTCAATCTGTTGGCGATTAAAGCTATCAAGGTCTTTTTTTCTAAGAACCATTGTCTAAAATTGGTTGTCATTTGGTCATATATGAAATATCTCAGTAACTCATACTATTTATTTATTTTTTTATAAAAGATTTTATTTAATCATTTCACCACAAGCAAAGCAATAAAGCCACAAGGGGTTGAGTGTTAGAGAATATGAGAAAAAAACTATTAAGAAGAGAGGACAATAAAAGAATTAAGAATTGATATTGCATTTAAATTTTTGAAGATCAAAGTTGACTGGGAAGCAAGAAGCCTAAAGAGTTCCACAAGAGAAGTGCAATAGAAAAAAACTGTTAGCATAGAACTTAGTTATATCTAGCCATTTCAACTGTAAAATGAAATCTTGCCACCAATCTAGTACTACACTTAAATTCATAAAGTCTACATACCATAATGGAAAGTTTATCAGAACAATTACCATGTAAATATTTATCAAAAAGGCACAGATGCTAAGTTATGGCGGTAGGAAAGTGACTGAAACCGAAATGCCAGGTCAGGGCCAATAACATTGCAAATTCTTTGGATTTTATCAAAAATATCTAAATATATAGCAGGAGCACCTGACTAGATGTGGCAGCAATATTCAAAGCAAGGATGAATAGTAGGCATATAAATATTAATATAAATTCTTGTGAGAAAAATGATCTAGAACAACATAGCAAACAAAATTTCTTGGCTGCAGACTTAGCAATTGATTCAATATAATCTTTCCACTTCATGTCAGCTGAAAATGTTAGTCCAAGAAGATGCAATGAGTCTCTCACCTTGAAGTTAATGTCTCCCATGGCAATGGGAGTTAAAAAGGGTTCTCTCAGACAATTTATGCCCCTTTCTATTTTCATATATTCACTGAACTCATTCCATATGCATGCTGTTTGCTGCTAGTATATTGATTATTCTGATATCCCTCCCGAATATATCAAGGTTGGTGAGCAGTTCCATCAGAGCCTTGTGGTGTACTTTGTTGAAGGCCTTTATGTAGTCTATGAAACATAGGTACACATCCTTCTGAGCATGAATATCACGTTCCTCATTCCAGTGTCTTTAACGAACACACACAGTTCTCTGGGCTGATTCTGCTGCATGCTCTATTCAGCAGAATACG
The DNA here is from genome assembly GCA_903632075.3 of Acanthosepion pharaonis. NCBI lineage: Eukaryota > Metazoa > Mollusca > Cephalopoda > Sepiida > Sepiidae > Acanthosepion > Acanthosepion pharaonis. The sequence continues at coordinate 51,563 of CAHIKZ030003666.1, forward strand.
GATGATGAGTTTTGTCATGTGGCTCATCAGGCTTATTGTTTGGTGGAGTTCCCATTCATTTGTGCCTGGTTTCTTAGGCATAGTTATGAAGATAGATCTGGTGATGTCTTCCAGTATATCCTCACTGTTGTAGATTTCATTTGTTATTTTGGTGATCTTGTCTATGCCAAAGTCATCTAAGGCTGACAGCATTTCTGCTACAATTCCATCTGGCCCAGCTGCCTTGTTTCTGTTCAATTTGACGAATGTGGCTTTTACTCCGGTTTTCAGTATTCCAGGTCTGTCAGTAGTTCTGTGTATTACTGGCTGTTCCCTTTTGCCATGGAAGAGTTCTCCAATATACTTGCTCCAGCATTGAAGAATTTTTCCTTCTCTCATATGTTTCATCCTTTGATTTTAGGCAGCCTGTTGACAAGCATGTCTTCTGTCCTGTTGTCTTATTTGTTTGTGCATGTCTTTTTTTGTTGGTAGTACTCAATCTTTCTGTTTCTGCACATTTTTCGTTTAGACATTCTTCTGTAGCTTTTCTGCATTTGGTCCTTATTTCATTGTGTAATTTTCTGTACTCCGTCCTGTATCTTGGCAGGGTTTTCTGTCTTTTTTCCATTATGTCAAGAATCTCATCAGTCATCCAATTGTTTTTCCTTCTTCGTCCTGTCTCTTTTGGGATGATATTGTTTGCTGATGTCACTATAATGTCTCTTAGTGTGACCCATTTTGAGTTTCCATTGCATGCCTTGTATCTTCTCTTCACATTATCCATATATTTTTCTTTTAGGTTAGGATCGCTCAGGAGCTTGTTTGTATTGCAGTTTGAATGCTGCATTAGGCTTCTTCAGCTTCCACAGTCATACTCTTAGTTTACATATAAGAGGGCAATGATCGCTTCTGCAGTCAGCACTTGGGTAGGTTTTGCAGTGAATCATTGCATTCCTGAATCTTTTATTGATGGTTATATAAGCAATTTGGTTTTTAATTTCTCCTCCTGGACTCTTCCATGTCCATAGTCATCTCAAATGATCTTGGAACCATGTGTTGGCTATTACTTGGTCATTGTCTGTGCCCCATTAGATCCATTTTTCTCCCCATTCATTGCAGGTTCCTAGTCTGAATCCTCCTGCTATTTCCATGCCCTTTCCCTGCCTACTTTGGCGTTTAGGTTTCCCATGATAATGATGATTTTCTGTGATTTGCATTGAGTCTTAGCACTGTCGAGCACGGAGTAGAAAGATTCGATGTCCACCTCTTTGCTTTGTGCCATTGGTGTGTAAACTACCATAATAGCCACATTGAACTGCCCCCCTTTCAGCTTCACTACCAGAAAGTTGGTGGTATCCTAGAACACATTTCTGAATTGCACTATCTAGTATTAGTCCTACTGCTTTGTCGTTCTTCTCGCTGCCTTCATAAATTATCCTGTGTTTGTCACTGATGAAATCACCATTGATTGGCACTCTGGTTTCACATACACCAAGAATGTTGATGTTAAGTCTGTTCATCTCTTGTTTAATGCTACAATATTTGGGTGCATCAAAAATGACCCATTTTTGGGAAGAATGATCACAGGCAATGAAAAATTGTTTACTATAATATGGAGTAAAAATGTCCTGGGTAAATTAAAATGAACCACTAGTCTGCATTTGAATTGATGCTGTGTATTTAATGGAATTAGAAGAGCATTGTGTATTAAAAGCTCCTCCCCAAAAATCAAACATTGAATTCTGACGAGTACTCTTCCCAATTGGACCTACTAAAGTCAGCAATTAATAAGTTTCTGAAATTGGTCAATCAGAAGAGTGTCATCTTCAATCAGAGACAATGCCAGACTCAACATCCCTTTGTAAATTCATCAAAAATGGTAAAGTTTGGGTGGATATCCTGTTATACTCCCACCATACTTATCTAACCTTACACTTTCAGATTACCACATATTTTGATCCTTAAAAATTCTCTTAATCTGAAGAACTTCAATTCTTTGGAACCCTGTAAAAATAACTTAAACCATTTGATCACTCAAAAATGTGCCAAATTCTTAAGAAGGGTGGAATCATGAACTTGCCTCAAACATGGCAAAAGTTAGTGGAACAAAATGATACATATGTGATTGAATAAATCTATGTACACATCTAAATATTGTCTTCGAAATTCAATTAAAAAACAATACAGATTTTTCTTTCAACCAAATATTGTTCTCTGTGTAACTGATTAAAATGATTTATTTAAATATTCAGTTTAACAGATTTGCAACTCAATTAGTCAGCAACTGCTGGCTGACAGCTTTTAGTTTTTCTTTGTATATCAAGAGGACTAGCTACTTTTTTCTCTTTTTTTTTTTTTTTTTTTTTTTTTTTAAATAAGGCAATTAAAAATACTTAAGGATTTATGTGAATCTGCTATATCATGGGGTTAATAAAAAAAAATCTTTGTAAAATCTACAATTAATGTAAAACTCTTTCTTTACAGAATATGCAAAGTACTGGTTGTGCACTTGTGGGATTATTTTCTTTTCATACATACACACACACAAACAAATTAGGATCAAGTACATTGGTGCCTCCTACTTCATATTAATCAGTTTTGCCAATCTACCAATTGTCAAGAACTGCAACTGACAACATATGTATATGCTTTCTATTCACACTGAGCTTGATATGAATTTATTTCACCTTTTATGTATGTTCACTGATGATTCTGACATGACACTGGAGGTTCAGTAATCATTTGGTCTCCTATTTATTACTATTTAACCATACATAATATGAACATTTAATTTCAGTAGTATACATCTGTCCAAGTCTCCAGCTCCCCAATCTTTCTTGCAATGCCATGTGTGTATTATGTTTATATTATGTTCATTACAGATGTGATGTGATGTATTTGTATAGTATAGAAGCTACTTTAAATAATTACAAGCACTTCAAATGCAGTGTATAATACATTTCCCAAGAGTTAATTTTAATAAGTCTTTTTCCTTTTATGGTCTCTTTAACTTGAAATTTGCATTTTATCATTGGTTGAATGTACCTATTGTATTTGTTGGTTTTATAAGATAACTGACTTGCATGAGATCTTCTCATTAATATTAATACCACATTACTTAAAACAGCATTTCATGGTCATAACTAATTTGAGCAGTTTTTACAGTTTATACCAAAATGTATTTTGGCATAATCTGAAGTCAATACGTTTATGGCTAGATTTTCTTCCTGATATTAGACTGGCAATTTAACATAATTGTTTGAGAAAGGAATGACAGATACTGCATCTTGTCAAACAACTTTCTAAAACTAGTGTTCATTTATTTTAATAATTTCCTACAGATATTTTATATAAGTATATGTATGAGGAAGAAAGACATGCACACAAAGGTTTTGGTTTCATTTCCTCTTAAGTTGTGATTTATTAATGTTAATAATTTTGGGTGTTTGAATGTTGATGTATGTGCAAAGGTGACAATTTCCATTACTTAAGATATGCCATATTGAGGATACAACTCAGACTGCATTAGTCCTTTGCTTTCTTCAAAAGTAAGAAAAATGATGTGCTGAAAATTTGATGAAAAAAAAAATGATACCGAATAAGTCATTATGATCTGCGAGTGGAAAATAATTAAACATTTCAGAATAAGAATTATTTATTCTTTTCTGTTAAAGGGACCAAAAAAATTAAAAATTAATTTCTACTTTTCTTTTTTTCAGTTACTTTGAAAGTTACATTGTTTCTGATTTTGCTCGTTCTGGAAATCTTGCCATAACTGATATTGAAGTAAAATCTGGTCCATTGCTAAACTTTTCTCATTCCATGGAACCACAACTCCGACAACTTGGCCTCCCTACAACTTTGAAGAAAGGTGAGTTAAAATTAAATTTCTTTAAAGCTTCTAATTTTCTTGAATATTTATTCAACACAATTAAGCTTCTTTTTCTTTTTTTCTTTCCTTCTTCAAATTTAACTCTAGACTCCTAGCCACCCATGTATCTTTGTACTTTTGATCAGCCATTGCCTTGTGTAAACAATTATATCTTGGTAAGACCTCTCACTCTGTATTCTCTTCTGAACAGGTCTGACCTGATTCTCTTAGTTGAGTACTCTGAAACCACTTCCCATGCTGAAAATAACTTGTCTTCATTTACCTACTTAACACACAAGTGAACAGTGAGTGAGGTGGTTGGGGTATCATCTGATTATGACAGGAACTGGCTTATCCAATTGTGAAACAAAGACTAATGATTAGCTGGAAAATTACTTCTCACTTTATTTTTATTACATTTTGACTATAGTATCTTTTTTTTTTAATATATAGACTTGCCTGATATCAGAATTTGTTTGTTACCTGTAAAAAAAATTCAAATATTAGTCATTGGGCCTTTCTTTGTAATGAAATAAAATCTATATGGTTGTCTCATAACACAGGTCATTGCTCTTTATTAACATTGATCATAGTTTACTTCAATCAGTGTTGCTTACCTTATATCAAATTTTCTGAGATGAGTTTTTTAAAAACACTTATCCTAAATCCTAAGATATAATATGGGTTGCTTTACTTAAATATTCAACTTTTAGTGAGGCATTCAATTCCTCTAAACTTATCACTTGATTAAGTAATCAGTTTTATAGATTCTCCTATTTTACTCCTTATCAACTATCTTATTAAGTATTTAATAAACGGAACATGTAACAAACGGCAATTGCTTTCACTAGTTCGACACTATATGCAAATGTTGTTCATCAACCTTCAATTATATAGAAAGAAAGAAAATATATAAACACACACACAGTTTAATTCATTTACTTTATCTGAAATTTTTCTTACAGTTCTTTTAATATTTGATTGTGGTGTATATTTTTAAATTCTCTGTAAACAAAAAATTTCCAAGACATTTAAAAAAGTATTTTAAGCAATATCACTTACATATTATACTCTTCATAAATTGTGATCATATTAATAAATGTATCTAATTATACTAATTGTATGAGGGTAAGTCAAAAATTATCCACACTTTCGCCATTACATATTTTTAGGTTTGTCACACTGCCTTCTGTTCATGCGTGCTTATAGTTGGTACTATTGTGGTCACGTGATCAAAGTTTGTCATTGCTATCTCTCGGGATTGCTGAATCTTCTAGTCACTGGTGGAGGTTGACGGGAATCTTGCTCCTCCTTTGTGCATCGTGCTTGTCCAGCCACTCTTGAACTTCTTGATTCACTCATACACAATTCTACAAAGTAGTGCACTGTTGCTGTATTGTGTTAAAAGCCTCTTTGTTCTTCCTTGGTGCACACTACTAGCAGAGCGGCCATGTTTACATGCTCAAGCTTAAACTTCGATCACTTGACCACAATAGTACAAACTATAAGCACACATGGGCAGAAGGCAATATGACAAACCTGAAGATGTTATGGCAAAAGTGTGGATAATTTTTGATTTACCCTCATAGCTAATAGGGTTTTTCTATGAGTAAAATAGTCATATAGGTTATGATTTGTAGGATTGAAGTCAAATTTTAATGGAGTTTTAAATTTGATTTTATTATTTTGTGTGCGTCTTTCAAGAGAGGAAGTGCTCATCTGCAGATGTATAACTGAAATTACAAGTTATGGTAGTTGTCTGAAATTAAGCTTAGTGACTATATTTGTTTACACAAATACACATATGGCTGTCCTAATAGTGATAAATGTTATTTAGTCAATCATACTAAACATGGAATATATTTTTGAAAAAAAGAAAATCCAAGATTTTATCAAGTATTTTGTTTATGGAATAGTGAAATAATTTGTATTCAAAAGTTCATTTATTTTTGAACTCCAATTATCATTCAGCGGGGGTATTCTTGTTATTTTTATTGTAATGTTTTAGGCATTTTGTTCTTCAGCTATCCCTTCCTGTGTGTTGCAACCAATAATCTTTAAACAAAATCTTATTTCATCTACAAGATATATAATGAACATATATAATACATAAAAATAATAACTACAATCATATTAATGAATAATAAAAATATTACTGTCCTAAATGGTTAGTACTGTTGCTTCTCATAACATCCACAAGCAATAAATACAAATCTGCTGCCTTTACTAAAATCTTTAAAAACGATAAAATTTCTCTACAATAATCTATAAAGGTAAGTTCAAAAAGTGGACAAAGATTTCTCCCAACAATAGTATAAAAACTTTGAGCATTTACCTCTTGATTTTCCAGATCTAAACATGGAAAAATTAGGTAAACTTTAAATGTTTGTAGGATCAATAAGTATGTGGATATTACAAATAGAAAAGCTTAAGGAAATTTGGTGTTGAAAATATTTCATTTAGCAATTCTCTCAATAAAAATTCATATGAATCTAGCTAACAGCTTCTCTTGCTTAAAAGCAAAATTCTCCTTTTCTAATATGATTTAAAATTTTATTCTCAGAATCTTCTCAATATCTCAACACATCTTTATGCTGCATAGCTTTTGTTAATTAGTTCTTAGTTTGAATGTCAATGAGAAACTTGTGTAACTAAAAGGTGTGCTCTGTTGCCACTAACACTTTCTCTCACCTCTCTCTCAATCCCTTACTAATGCATCATATTGGTAGGTCTTCTCTTACCTGTCTGCCTGCCAGACAACTAATTGATTGGATTGACTTTAGCAACAGCTTTTCTCACTTTTCATGGAAATAGGCTGAGAGGTGAGTATTCAGTTCACTCTCACCTGTCTACCCATCTCCAATAATGAGGTTAACACCTTGATGGACTTTGTTTCTTCTCACAACTACTTAACCTCATCATTATTCCAATTGTGCATACAACAATCCAAATTTGGTCAATAATAGTATTTCACTTTGTGTGTGCGCGTGTTTTTCAAATGAGAAAAAAATAACATAGATTAACTTTTGGGTTTAAATTGTGAGGGGGTAAAAATACATTTTTTGACCCATCCCACTTACCAAAATCTAACCAAACATTTTTTTTTTTTTTATGAGTGGCTTGGTTAGGTCAAGAATTTTCAGTATCTCAGCATGTGTGCAAGAGAGAGATATCTATTCAAAATGTATCCACCTATTTAATATTAATTAAAAATAACCAACCTAGATCAGTGACACCTTAATCTACTTCAAAGTAGGTTTTCTGAGCATTCTAAAGAAGCCATAGGTTGCAGGAAAATAGATCTGGACTGTAGATGCTGACAGCAAAGTGATAAAGTGATGCAATGTTTAAGAAAAGGCCTTGCACAAAACATTGGCAATGGGAAAGAGGCATTATAATGAGTGCACTGGTCACACCACACAAGCTCACTCAGTGGCATCTAATTGCTGTATGAATAACCTCACAAAAGAGTATCTGTTCACCTCTTACACAGGCTCCTTCTGATTGGTTATCAAGTTGCATCAAGATTGTGTAAACATTGAGATATTCAAAATGGCTAAATGTCTGTCAGTAAATTGATAGTCTTATGATTAAAAAAATCTAACCTTTTTTTAATCATAAGACTATCAATTTTTTCACATCACAATTCAGCTAAGAACTTTCAAGCTATCTTCTTGTGTGTCTGTGTACACACAAATTTTTACTTTTTCTTTTATTACAGGATTTACTATAGGTTCAAGTGTGTTGTGAGATAAAAAAAAAAAAAGATTGAAATTCATTGCTGTAAATCAGTGTTCTCAACTGGTGTTCCCCCAGAACCCTAGGGTTCTGTGATGAATAGGCTAATGCATTTTTAAGTAATTTGTCTAATTTTATATTCATATATGGCATATTGTTGGAAAATCCTTGGTTGTTATTATAATAAAATACAAAAGAGATACATTTTAATAATGGTATATAATTTTTTATCCAGGAGTTCCCTGAGACATGAAAACTATTTCAAGGGTTCCACATGGGTAAAAAGATTGAGAAACACTACTGTAGATTCTTTCAGTGTTATCACACCAACTTAAACTCAACTTTGTATGGTATACACACACCATTTTTGTTTATGCAAGTTTTTTTTTTGTTTGTTACAATGATGTTCACCCTGTACAGGTCCCAAGGGCCACAGTTTGTGAGGAAGATAACAGTTGGCAGTAAACTTGAACAGGTTAAGATTGTAGTGATTGGGGGAAGGATCTTCTATACAACAGTGGCTTGTGGGAAGAAGGTGCTCGAGTGAAACTTACACCTTGCCAAAGGAAATGAGGGCTGGTTCACTACCATATGCATTGCATGGTGGGTCTTAGTTCCACCAGTTCTAACTTTCATGGCTAAGGAATGTAGTTCACCTTAAAACTTCCATGGAAATAGTGATAGGTTTGCAATGTTTCATCTGTGAGAAAGGGCTTGTAGGTTGGAAAATAATTCTTCACTCACAAGGATGTGGATATGCTTTTGGACTTTCAAGACTGAAAAGTGGAGACTGGGCAGTTCCTGCCCATATATGGCAGCAAGACTTCATTTTCAAACTGATCTAGCTCTTGAATTGTTCCAGCATCTTTAGTGATGGAGTGTATGTACGAGTTTCACTTGAGGTCTGAGTTGGGTTTGTCTCAATAGGTGCTCAAGTCACAAAGCCACCCTGAGATAGAATCTGTTCACTGTGATAGGTGAAAATTCAGGGTCTACTCAGTGATAGTGTAATGTTACTAGTTTGTTCTTTGAGGCATTGAATATGACTAGCCAGTTTTTTTCTCCCACTGAGCTGTTAAAGCTAGGTCAGAGGAGAGATCAGCTACCAAGCTCTGGCCATCTACAATTTTGATGTATCATCAGTATAGATATTCACAAATGTACAGAGTATACTCTTAGGCAGATCATTTATGTAAAGTAGAAAGAGGGTTGGACTGAGAAACGATCCTTGAAGGACGTCTGCTTATATTGCTTGGGCCTTGTAGAACTAGCAACAACTACCTTCAAGAACCTACCCATTAGGAAGGATTACATTGATGAGGCAACGGGCTGGTTTCAGTAGTGTGAAAAAATTATGAATTTTCTCAAATGATTTCCTCTACAATTAAATCTCTCAAATGTGCATGCCAGTAGATATAATTCACACTACTTTAAAAAAAATCTTTTACTCAAACATGTGTATCCACTAAAATAATGTTTCAATTAAGAAGAAATAATGTTGGATTAAAATTTAAAATCCTTTAATTCCTTAGAAATTACTTTGAACTGCATGTGCAAGAAAGGTTAAAATAAAAATAAGGCAAAAAAAAATATTTTTTGCAAATACGTCTGGATAAATTTTTAGCTAAGACACCATGGTAGCAACTTGGTACAATGTTTAATAATTTTTTTTTTTTGGGTGGGGGATAGATAACTTAATTCTGATAATTGTTGATTTTCATTTAGCTTTGTGGATAGGTTTATGTTATGGCACAATTTGCAAGACCTGTAATACTGATCTGATTGTAATTACAAGATTCATGATTTTATGAGCAACATCTGGTCAATACTATCTGGTTGGAAGAAACATCCTTACAGTTTGTAAACCAATGAATTTATTTAGAAACAGCAAGAACTTCTTCCAACCAAATAATGACTGTTTAATGAACAGTATTATAATAAAATGTGTGTGCACATGCACACATAAAATGTTAAAAAAGTTCTATATTTATAGGAGAAAAGTGCTCACTACCAGACACAACATATAAGTGTAGATACAGGTATCAACATTAAATGGTAACTTTCATGCTTAAATGTAGTCATTGGGCCATGTGGGTGGAACTAGCTCAACTACTTATGTATGTTATTTACTGGGGGATTATGGGTACAAAGTGTGATTATTATTCCAATGTCTATTGAATATGACGATAAAAGGAAAAATGGTTATTTCCTGCTTATTGTATTTTCAGGATGGCTATTATAGCCCATACCTTAATTACCAAAATAATTAATAACAAACTGTCTTACACAATATATAAATAGTTGCGGTCTGATGAATGCATTTAAGCATGAAACACAGTTACCATTCTATGTCAACACTACTTATATATGGATGTGAATAAAGACAAAAGGAAAACTTAGCTGATGTGTGATGTCCTCTGAGGGATTTTATGAAAGCATATGCAAGGATTTTATTTTGTAACGATAATTTATATACAAGAGCAAAAATATTAGTTTTAGGAATGCCCATAAATGTTGATCAGGTTAGCTGAAACAACAGGCCAGATATAGGGGAACAGTGATACAATCCAATGTCTAATAAAACACAATTGAGTAAGTGATGTTTTTGAATTATTTTTTATGCAAATTAGTATTTAAATTTAGTCTGGGATTAATTTGTATGTTGTATATATTTTGAATAACATGAAGTTAAGGATTTAACTGTTTTCTTTCTTTTTTTCTTTTTTAGTCCTATATCTTGAGAAAGTAGTAATTCTTTCAGGAATGAAGATATTGAAGAAGAAAAAATCTGGGGCCCAGGTTTATATTTATATATTTTTTCCAGTGTGGGCATGAATAGTGCATGTTTAGCCATTATTGTAACAGGGATAAATCAAGAAATATTCAAAACTAAACTATAATAATTTATGATCTAACAATAGCTTAATGCTTTCAAACTACATCATTTGCTGAAATGATTTTATTAACTCATTATTGGACATTCTATGAACCTTTATTTTACAGATTTTTTTTTCTATTGACATTATAATGTTAAGGACCAATTACATTTTCTTCTTGAAAGGTGTGGTTAAATTAGTAACCTCATATATTTTCTTCCTTTTTTAGGCGTTGTGACGTTAATTACTGACTATACAATCTGTAAACATGGAGAGAAACTCACTCCAGAGCAGGCCAGAATTTTAGTAAGTTGAAGAACTTCTTTACTTGTTTTCTCCTTCCTCCTCTTCTCTAAATCCTCTATCTAACTAAATTTTTTTCCCTCTCTTTTTGATTAGAAATTGTTTGGGCACATGATGGCAGAATTTCAGATGAACATTGAAGGAATGTGGTCTAATGATGGTTCATGGGAAGTTTTTAAAAATTCAGACAGCACAGTGCCTAACAAAGTGACATTTCAAGGTAGGAATACTAACGATGTATGCCAATGCATTTTTGTGTCCGTTTGATTTCATGTTCACTTACACAAAAGAAACTTGCTAAAATCAATTGAAAGGCTTAATTTAAAATAAACATCCGTAAAATGTTGCTAAAAGAATATTCAGAATTTATGGATTCATTTATTACTTAGGGCACAATATGAATTTTCTCAGTTTTAAAAAATAGTGTATATAAGCTTTCTTTATGGAATGTAGTCATACATATTCTATGTGTGCTTTATTATTACTATAGCTTGATTAAAAAAAATGCTTAGATTTAATATAAAAAGGATATTACTTTAAAAATTTACAATGATGACCTCTTAGGCAATGATTTTGTAAATTGTTACCCTTTAATGGCTTTTTTTACATCTTCAATCTGACACCACTAGTAAATGTCAACCTACTTCATATGTATTTCAAATAAATATTTGACTTTCCCAAAAGCATGGCCTTTTTTATCATTTTATTTTGAGCATTTTCTTTTATCAACATCTATCAATTTATTTATTGGCTTCTAAATCATAAGGTTGTTCAATAAGATTTTGTACTGTTTTATTAAAACAATGCTGCTACTACTACATTTCTGATGCATTTTATCAGTTTCTTTTTACAACTGAAGATTACCTCTTATACTAATTTTTTTTTTTTTTTTTTTTTTTTTTGTTGGAATTCTTTTTCTTTTGTTTGTTTTGCGCAAGATGGAACATCTCACTGGCATTAATGGGAAAGAGGAATCTATTTGTCTCATGAAAGATAACCATTTGACATGTCAAACATGATGGGAGAGCAGTATGTAATTGTAGACAATGCCATCAGACCTTCATGGAAATGCTTAGACTTGTAGCGTCATGCTCTGACATTTGGTAAGCCAGTTTTCACACTGACTCAATTGATCATGGCAAGGTGACATTTGACATCTTTTAGTCTATGGTGTCACCTTGATAAAATGCATTACTACCTGCTGTGGATAATCCCGGGTCTTTAATGATTATAACCAGAACATCTGACTAGAATTGTCTGCAATAATAAACAAACATTGGCTCAAATCACACAATGCAGCAGAAGACCCACCAGACAACACTTCACCTGAACTTGTCATTGCTAATTGAAGGACTGGCGGGAAGGGTCAGTTATCTTGGGCTGATGATAGTTTGGGTGTGTTCTATAATGGCAAGGGAGGTTTTCATGGGTTAGGTTTACACATCCTATTGACCATTTCATCTAGGCATGGACTCCAGCAGAATAATGCTCTGTCATTGGGTCTACGTTGCACAGAATTAGTTTGAGAAGTATTCAAGAGACTTCCTATGAATGACATGTGACAACCACATTTTCCAGATATTAAAGCCCAATCTAGCATTTATGGGACATATTGGCAATCTAGCATTTATGGGACATAATGGCAATCTAGCATTTATGGGACATAATGGCAATCTAGACAGCGAGAGATGGTATGGCTCAACATTTCTCAGATCTTCTGACTGATGCCACATTGAGTTGTTCCTAAATGATAATAGGCACCTACTCCATGCCTTTTGGCACTTTAGTTCAGTGATTTTCTATAAAGTAACTAATCCATTTTTTTCTTTTCTAGCAAGTGATGCAGACATTACAATGATGAAGCAAGATGATGAAATATTGGATGTGAAAAATAAAAATAAAGAAAATACAGTCTGATGTGCAATAAACATTGTAAATAAATATCTGCTATATCAGTATTTTTAAAGATATGGTTTTGTTTTTCATTTTACTATCATATCAGCAAATGGATTTTTTTTAATCTTCAATTTCTTTAAAAGTGAAGATAAATTTGCTATTATAAATTATAAAGATAATAATTTATAAAGATAAATTGAGAAATTTCCTCACATATTGATTGCTTAGTTGCTAATGATTTGAGAATATGAGAAGAAAATTTATAGATATGTGCTAAATTTGGCTCTACCACTATCATTTGAGAAAATATTTACCAAAAAAAATCCCAATATATTCCATGTCTGTTAATTGAACAGTCCAAATAAATTGTCATAAGCAAAGAAACTGATATTCCAAAATAAATTTCAATTCATGAAGCAGTTTATTTATGAAGAGTGAATTTATCATTAATGGCTTGCAAAATTGGCTCACAAACTTCCTCTGCAGTGTTAATGCATTTTCTTCACCATACTACAATGATGAAAATAAGATCAAATTTATGAAGCACCCATTGCATTATACAAGGTTCGTATAGATCCTGGAAACCTTATCAAATCCTGGAAAATTGATGGAGCCTTTTTCAGGTCTTGAAAAGTCCTGGAAAAACGGTAACAGCACAAAAGTTCATTGAAAAGTCCTGGAATGTTCTAAATTGGGCTTCCCACATATCCCTTTTCTCAATTTATGAAAATCAAAATGCTAAATCCCAGGAATCAAGCTAAAAATTGTCCTTTAAGAAAAATTATTTTAGTTTATCAGTAATATTTGGCAGTTATTACGAATGGTGGTTTGTTTCCTTGATTAGAATGAAGTCATGACACCTAATAGTTACTTCTGTATTTTCTTGTCTAGGTGAATGAGAAAAATATGAAGGCATATCCTCTAGCTGCTATCCTCACTTAAGAGGAAAAGCAAAGATAAAAGGTGTCAGAGACAATTAAACATCTCTGTCAAAGATAAATTAATTCACTCTCATTGAATTTGTAGGAAAATAAATTATTTTAATTAAATACATTTTAGCAACTCAAAAATTTATCAGTGTTTTTTAAAATGTGAACACTTGAAGAAATTTTATTCATATATCAATTTCAAAAGTAAAAAGTCCTTTTGATCTCTAGTCAGTGATGGGTGAGTTCTTGCTGAAAAAAAATACTTTGTGTGTCTCATGTCAATGTGTATCTATAAACTACATTTGTCGAAATTGTTGCTAAAAGTAACAAGTTTGAGAATCAAATTTGACACAAAAAAAAAATACCTTTGGGGAGGATCTTAGGATAGAAAATGCATTTTGAAAAAATAAGAATGTTATTTTAAAGTTTGCAGGCAAATAATGACCTGTATTTCTAGCTTTTTTTGTTGTGTGAAAAAAAATTAAATATATTAAAAATTTATTTTTTTTGGCTTTATTTTATATTAAAAAAATTCAATCTAGCAACCCTGCAAAACTTTATTTTGGTTTTCTCATCATATTTAAAAAGATTTAATTAAAAACATGGAAAAATATCAGATAATAAATCATTTTTCCTGTGAAAACTTGACTTATGAATTTTAAATGATTCAAATTTTTAAAATTTTTCAAAGGACAAATATGAAACTAATAAATTTTTCATTTCCAAACTGAATGAATTTGTAAGAATTTTGTCAACTGTTAAAATTTTGCATAAAGATGCTGCAAAGAGCCAATTCATTTTTGGCAGAAACTGAATGCAAAATTTAAAAAATGTCCATGGCAAAAGAATTTTTAGATGCAGAATTAAAAAAAGAAATCATTTCATTGAAGAAATTCTGCAAAAAAAAAAAAAAAAAGTCCTTGAAGACAATTTATGGCTGAACCCTGATCCTTCCTGAAAAAATGGACAAAAAACAAGTCTGATTAAAATGATGTCATCAGTCAGTACAAAGTAACAAGTTCAAAAGGAGGCTGCAAAAGTTTGCTTTGGAAAAGAAATTTCAAGCAAGCATGAAGACCATCTGGGCACTTTGTTCTATTCTTCTTTGTCTAGCAACAAAGAATATCAAAAAAACTGAAAGTTGTTTTCAGATTGATTCTCTCATGGACAGGCCTCAGTGGAGAGAGGTTTCTCAGTCAATAAGGAAATTTCCACTGACAATATGAAACAGCAGACTCTGGTTCACACATTATCACAGACTATTTGGCCACAGTTGGATCTGGGAATGTTTCCATGACTAAGGGCTCTTGCAGTGCTTCCAATGCCAGAACAGTATACAACCAATTGAAGAAGAAAAATGAAACAGCTGGACAAAATGGAAATCCATGCTTATGGAAATTGAAGAACTGAAAAAAAAACACAAGCTTGAAAATTGCATACAAGATTTGCTCAAGTCAGCTGCTATGTGGAAAAAATCTGAGCAGACTCAGAACTTCACACTTATCACAAAGTCAATGTTCAGAAAGATCTGCAAAAGGACAAATCCATAGAGATATCAAAATTAGAAAGGAGCTGAATGCTAAACTAGATGAACTGAAAAAAATATTATCATTCTGTTTTGTTTTTTGCACCAAAAGCCATGAGTAGTAGGGATAGCTAAAATGTGTAGTCTTTTTTGTGAAAATTTCTTTTTAGTTTTGTTCATTAAAACCATTATACTTAACTTCACAAAAAATGTGCAGCAATTAAAAATTTTGGGACATTCACAAACCATGAGTAGTCTAGATAGCTGAAATGTGTAGTAGTAAGAATTAAAGTGTGTAATTCAAAATTTTCAAAAGTGCAGTAGAACTCCAAACTGTGTAGAATGCTACACAGAATGTGTAATATCACCAGGTCTGCATTCAGTTGTGTTTTAGCCTTCAACACTTTGAATTCTTCACTGCTTTCAACTGATCTATGTGACATAAATTATTGGAAACAGCTGTAGATTTTCTTTGAACATCTCTATTAAACTATTAAAAAATAAATCACAAAGTTTGCATTTTTGAAATTGATGACCATTCATTTTGTTTGTGTGTGCATTAGTTTGTAAAAAATTTTTTTTTTACAGATCTGTGGGTACCCTGAAAATTAAAATTGTGATTCACAAATTGACTATCACTTAAATTTTATGTCAAAGAAAATTAATCTATATTGGATATATAATAAAATTCTAGTTATTGTCAAAATCTAACAATTGAATTATAAAATTGAATATTCCAAATTTGTTTAATCAACAAAAAATATTCTAAATGGGAAGCTCCTTTTCAATTTGGTATATGGGTAAGAAAAATTGTCATTGAATCAAAGAAAAAACTAGCCAAATATAGTTTTGACTGATAATATTAAACAAAATTTGGTTGGGTTCAAAAAAGATGCAAAACAAATACAGATGTTGTTTCCAAAGAAAAATTGCTGTGACCAAATGGTTCCCAACTACAAAATATTTGAAAAGGTTCCTAATTCAAGGTTTTTACTATATATATATATATATATATATACACTGCAAAATTTTTAAAGTACACATGCTACAAAACACCAAAAATATTCCCCAGCTTGAAAATATAAAATTAGGTTTTTTTTTTAACAGGATTTTAGCTTTTATGGCCAAAATGTTTATTAAATCAATCTCTTCATGTTTAAATGTCAGAAATTGAGCACACTAAAGAGAAAAGTGGGAAATGAAAAATTAGAGATATTTTTCTGCTATGGGACTTTTTGATGAATGCATAAGTGGAAAATACTGACCTTGGTTTTATTTTTCTCAGGTATATTTTTCACTCTCTAAAGAGAATTTGGGGTTTTATTTTGAATTTATATTATTCACTGCCAAAGAGAATTTGGATTTGTCTTAATAATCCAAAGGAACCCCTGAAGTAGTTCTGTATTTTACTAATTTTAGGGTATTTTGTTGTTGAAATTAGATTGATTTGAGTTTGCCTAAATAGGAAATTGCAATTTAAATATTGTATTAATTTAGGATCCCAGCAATCAACAATAACCTTAAAAAGAAATTTGTTTGTTTTTCTGTCTCTATAGTACATCAAAAATCTAATCTTTTTGAATCTATCTATATATATATATATATTTTGAGTGCTTTATCTGTTGATAAACTGGATGTGGGTTGCAATTGTATAACCACACCACCCAGTCTAAAACGTTTTGCCTGCATCATCCATTGGTATACTGCTTATAGAACACTGCATGTCTTATCATATATCCTTTGCAAGTGTTTGATTGTTAATATGTAAATTAATTCCATCAATAAAAACTAAATTGTTTGTTTTTTTGGGAAATACTAAATTGTTTCAATTTCCAAATATTCAATAGATTTCCTAAAGCTGTAATAACTTTTCAAAATAGTATGGCATTGTTGGCATAAATTTAATAATCGCATCAAATAACAAAAAACTTGATCAAGTTTTGTTTTCAAAAAACATTTCCATGAAAATGGATTTTGAATTAATTACCAGCTTTTATTAGAACCTAAGTTATGGTTATGAAAAGATTGTTTCCTTTAACGCTTCAATTTCCTAATCAAACAATATTTGCATCAAAAGGTTGTTCAACCTCAAACCAAGACTTATACAGATGAAGAAATTATTGGCTAAATGTTAAATTAGCCAATTTTCTTTAATAGTTTGTGTATTACTTCATCCACTTAATTGAAATAATCTAAACCAAAAATTCATTCAAGACAACTTGTGTGTGCCCTGTTATTTATATGGCAAATTTACAAGTAACGTAGTTGATAAAAACAGGAAAATGAAAAAACTGTCTTTTGAACAATTTTTTCTGAAATAAATTTTTTGAATATAGCATTCTAAAACCATTTGTACATCATTTTTATTTAGCATGTAATGATAAATTTTTTGAATTTAATAATTTGAAAAATCATAAAATTAAAAATACAAAAAATGACTATTTATTTTATTTACAAAAACAAGATTTTTTTGCAATTTTTTGTCTATAAACCAATGTTGCAGGCAATTTTCATTTCTACATAAAGTTTGGATTAACTCAATTAGCCCTGTTTTGCAAAGTTGGCATAGGCAGTTTCATGTTTTATATCCAGTAAAATTTTTTATATGTATTACTTGGTTTTTGCAATTTTTTGTCAAACAAACTTTTAAGTTTCTTTTTTTTTATACCAAAATTTGGGTTACATGAGATTGAATTATTGGTCTTCTTGACTTAAACCCTCAATTTCTTTTTAGAAACATCTGTGTGATTATTTGAAATCTTTGAGAAATGTGACTTTAAAACTAATATTTTGTTATTTTTCTTTTTTCAGAATTTACCGGAATGGAAAATATTTGAAATTCTTATTAGAAAAATTTGCTCTCTTTAAAAACATTTCTAGAATATTGCCGGTGAACAAAATGGTAACAAAATCATTTCATAATAAACGGAAAATATTATTTTCAAATTGTTGTCCACTAAATAGCATTTTTAAAATGATAAACAAACGGATTTTCTGATTTAAAAATCCATTTGTACAAAATCAACTTTAAACCTGTGCAAGACTGTTAATAACAAATCCCACTAAAATTTTTTAACTGGAAATGTATTCATTTAAAAAGATAAGTTTAAAAAAAAAATCAAACATTTTTATAAATTTAATCAGATTTCTTTAAAAAAAATAAATAAATAAAAACATTGTCGCAATAAAGCTTATTTGTTTGAAAATAATTTTGAAAATTTAAGTTGCATTTTGGTTTTTCTTTTTTATGTACACGTAGATTTTGCTTCTAAGACATTCATTTTCATGAACTTACAATCTTTTAAAAATTGAAAAGGATTTAAGAACATGATAAATATATAGATATATTTTTACTTTTCAGTTAGAATCCTTAACAGTATCAAGAAAAATTAATGCGGATTATTTTGCCTAATTTTAGATACAATTAAATTTAATTAAAAAATTGTCAATTATTTAAAAATGTGAAATAATTATGTCTTAATGTATGAAAATCTTTCATCCATTTTATTCTGAATGAAAAGTGAAAATATTATTAACAGTAGAATGAAATTAAGCAAAAAATGATTTTATTAATTTAAAAATGATTTTTTCCCTTCATAGCGATACTTGAGCAGGTCAAAAATAAGGACAAAAGACAGATTTACCTCCCTTTAGCAGTCTCGTAAAATATTTTTTATTATTTGGATAGTGATAGAGTAACCATTAAATTTCAGGTTTTCCTCACTACCTGAACATTAGCTGACAATTTAAAACAATCGCGTAGGTCCTAGTATCAATTATTTTTTTTTTTTTTTACTAGCATGTGTTTTCAAATTAAACATTTTTCTTCCATATCTTAGTGTAAATATTAACCTAATTAACTGAATTTTCATGTAAAAATTTTTACTGTATAATGTTAAACCTATATAAATAATGGATAAGCATTGTTTTAATGAAAGTAATTATATTGCAAAATATTTTCATGAAATGTAGACCTATTGATTTCCCTTTGTAACGGCTGTGTCTAAAAAATTTTTCCTTTCCAGCTATTTTATTTTTAAACAAATGTATGTACTACTCTTGGTTTGATCTAATGGGATTGATAATTGGTTGCTTGGTCTTTTATGTCCCCTTTTGTGAATTGATGATTGTTTAATCCTAAGTGAACTAACTTTTTCCTTTTTAATATGTGAAAATGGTTTGTAGATGTATTTCAGTAAAAGTTGTATTATGCCAGATTAGAATTTGCACTCAGAGAA
>CAHIKZ030003667.1:0-95000 GCA_903632075.3 Acanthosepion pharaonis
CAGCACAATGAGATGCTCCATGGCACCATAAATAGTTATCTTTCTAAAGGTTGATTATTATTATTCCTTAGCTTGCTCCATTAACTGAGTGTTTATCTCGACCGTGATTTTTCTACATGGCGCTGCGAACAGGATATATGACACCCGAAGATTGGGAACTCTTCTTCATTGAAGCAGGCCTATCCACTTGACTCGGCCAAACTCATGCTACAAGGTTTGCAGACGAGAAACTGACAATCGAGCCTTCAAATGCTGGATTGATCCATGCTTAGGGAGCTCGAGTCACATTAATGGGAAAGCCCTGTGTATCATCAAGCAGGCTAAGGAAGCCACCACCAGACAACCCACATTCAGGCACTAGCAGCCAAGCCTCCCCATGTCAATCTCGTGATGACACCACAGCAATTCAGGAAGTTCGAATTGACTGGGATGTCTTTACCAAGATGACAAATATGCCAAGCTCCCAAGCTAATATATACAATTGTGCTGATGAGACTGTGCAACACGCCATAATCAACACACACCCTAACTTCTTTACCACTGATCCAGATAAGCTACTTGACATGGTAGAAGCGTTGGTCACCCAGAGGTCAAGTCCTATTGTCCATCACCTTGCTTTTTCCTCCATGTCCCAGGATGTGGATGAGCCAATACAAAGCTACCTCTCCGCCTCAGAGCCGTAGCTGTTAATTGTAACTTTACCTGCCCCTCGTGTGAGCAAGACCTGTCTGATATATACATCAAGGACCAGATCATCCGTGAAATAGCAAATGACACACTCCATGCTGACCTACTGGCCAAAGCTGGGGCACTTAAATCCCTTTGAGCAAAATATCCGTCATGCTGGGCATTTGAATCAGCATTGCGAGACCAAACCTCAATGGCTGGCGCTTCAGATACTTCCTGCTGCTATCAACATACCGCAGACAGAAGGGTACGCCACAAGCCAATGAGGGGATCCGTACCAGCACCTATTGCAACTGCAACGTTAAACCAAACCACCAGGCTTGCTTAGGTTGTGGCAGCCACCAGCATGGCACCTCAGGAACTGGATCCCGTCGGCTAAAATGTAGTAATTGTGGGAAGCCCAATCACCTATCGAGGATATGCCGGGCTAAGAAACTGGCTCAAGCAGTAAGGAAAAGCCCAGAGGCTAATGAAGCCGCCATGGACACACTTATCGCCCACATTACATTCAATCAAACGACAGGCACGTATACATCTAAAGACACAGGCCAGGTAAGGGAGATTGATGCATATGTTGTTCCATTCTCGCCAAAACCGGATCCCAGACAAGTTAAGAATATCCCCAGAAATCACAGCACCAGGATGACGATCTTTCCTGACAGTGGGGCTACCATATGTCTCGGAGGATTTAAGCACCTTCTGAATATGGGGCTCACTAGCAACAACCTCATTCCATCAAGAAAAGTCGTCCGAGCTGTGGGAGGCTTTACACTCGTATGTCAGGGTTGGCTCCCCGTGGAATTCATCGTCCAAGGAAGAACAACTAAACAAGCCCTATACATATACAAAAAATTAATTGACGTAATACGAAATGGATTCCAGAGGACGCGCAGCCTCACTGCACCCGAAATCCGCGAATACTGGGAAGTGAGGCTCCGCCTAAGTGTTGACGACGGATTAGTGCTCTTAGATCAAAGAATCGTTATCCCCACCTCTCAAAGCGCAAATGTCTTACATAGCCTACATTCTGTACACCAAGGCGAAGTTGGCATGAAGGCACATGCCAATAAATCTGTTTATTGGCCCGGGATGAATGCTTCAATACATAACATTAGAGCAGGTTGTACGTTCTGCTCAAAAATTGTCCCGAGTCAACCAAAAGAGCCAATCAACTTGACACCATCTCCTGATTGGCCATTTTAGCAAATCGTCATGGACATCTTTATGTTGGGAACCATGGTTACTTAGCATGCGCTGACAGGTTAACAGGCTGGCTAAATCTATACCACTTGAGCCACGGAGAAGCTAGTGCGTCAAGGGATTATTTCAATTTGCCGAGATATATTTCAAATATGGTGCTCCCGGAGGAACTCAGCTTTGATGGTGGGCCACCCTTCACATCCCTTACATTCAAGCAATTTTACAAGACTGGGCTGTTAAACACAGGTTATCATCTGATGGTTACCCACAATCCAATGGTCGGGCAGAGCTCGCTGTCAAAACGAGAATCGTAAATGGCAACACAGGAGCCCAGGGATCGTTGAACAATGATCGTGCAGCAAGAGCCATCCTCCAATACAGGAATACGCCCATTCAAAACATTGGGCTATCCCCTGCTCAACTACTACTCCACCGCCGACTACGTGACTACATACCATCCCACCCCACACTCTATAAGCCACACGCGAATTGGATAACCGCAGCCCAAAATCGTGATATAAGTCTGTCCCGGCGGAACGCTCGTCTCATAGTGATACAACAGAACAGCACACACCTTAAACCCCCTTCAAAAAGGACAAATAGTGGCACTACAACGACCAACAACCCTCCGATGGGACAGAACAGGTCAGGTCATTGAAACCCTCCCCAACCACCAATACCGTATCAGAGTTGATGGATCAGGTAGAATTACCTTACGAAATCGCCGAATCCTCAGGAAACTGGATACACCTACAATTCCAGTTCCCAGACCTAGTGCCTTACCTGAGACCCCTACACCAGTGCCACAAACATTCGACGCTGGAATAACATCGAACACTGCTCAGTTGTCTACAATAACACGGGCAAAAACCCCTCGGGCATTGTCCAGACTACATCTGCACAACCAGCCAGGTTTAAAGGAACTCATCCCTCCCCAAAAGCCACTACCCACACGCGATGTGGGGGGGGGGAAGAGATGTAGAATAACAATAATAAACAGCACTTACCGGCGTAAAGGTCCCAGCTAGCGTCCAGCTGGCAGACAAAAATAAAGCAGGTTGTAACTTAATACAAACCCTGCAAACTGATGAATCAAGCTGGTATTTATATAGAAATACCTCCACTCAGGTACCAGCAGCCAATCACAGCCTAAGCAATGGACTTCCCACTTCAGCACAATGAGATGCTCCATTGCACCATAAATAGCTCTCTTTCTAAATGTTGGATTATTATTCACTTAGCTTGCTCGTGACCGTGTTGGACGTTCATTTTGTCTATTGGAGTACCTTTTTGAATTTTGACTGTCTTTACTTAGCTACGTTTTGAATTAATTTTTAGTTTCTTTTTTTTTTTTTTTTGACTATTTATTAAAATTGTTTTGATTTTTCTAACGTTTCCTCTGTTAAAGTTTTGATTTTTTCTAACGTTCTTATTTTTTGACTATTTCTTAAATTTTTGGATTTTTTCATTTTCACTGCCAATTTTTACCTTTATTTTTGCTATTAGTCCTTTATTATTTAACGTTTTGATCTTCGTTTACGTTTTCTTTTTCCTTTTTTAAATTTATTTTCTTCCCGTGCTCACCTCCCGAAGTTTCTTTTTCGTCTTTTACGTTTCGTGCCCGACTTTTCCCCCACTTTAGTTATTACGTGTTAATTATTTTGTTTTTCCTTTAAAACCCGTAAAGTTCGTTTTGTGTGTATATTTGGTTTTAATTTTTGTATTTATTTTGTAATTCCTGTTCTTTTTTTTTTCCTTGTTTAACATTTTGTTTTTTGGTTGACCTTTTTTATCGGCAGCCATATTGTAAATTGTCACATTTTTTAGTTTCGTATTTTATTTTGTATAGTGTTTTCTTATTTTTTCCGTTTATAACTTTTCGTTTTATTTTGTAACTTGTTGCTTTCTTGTCTGTCGTCCTTTTAATTATTTTTTTGTGAACTTTGTTCACCTGTTCTCCTCTGTCTTACGTCCACTTGTTTTACTTTTTATCTGCTTAAATTTGTTTTGCCTTTAGGCAAAACTTGTTTCTTTTTTCGTTCTTTTAATTTTTTTATACGTCCTTCTGTTTTATTTTTGTCTGTCGTCCTTTGACTGTTATTTGTTGTCTCGCTGTTAAGCGAAACTTTATTTACATTTTACCCCCTCCTTTTTTTTTTTTTAACGGTTTCGTACCGCCCCTCCCCTTTCATTTTCTCGTACCGCCCCTCCCCTTCCCTTTCCTCTGTTGAAAATGGAAAAAAAAATCAAGAACAGTGCCTTCATTTTTGATTAAGAAAGTTGTAAAATAATTCCTGATTTAAAAAAAACTACAAAAAGCATTTGTTTTTCCATCAAGAAACTACCACCGGATAAAAATGATATGGATGAATACCTTTTTAGTTCAACAAATGAAGAAATGCTGAACTCTAAAAAAAACCATTCAGTATCTTCAGAGGAAAAAAGAACCAGAACAGTGAAACCAAAGAAGCGGAGAATATCCAATGCAATGTTGAGGATAATAAGAATGCAGAAACCTGGGAATTGCCCTCTTGTTGGTGGTCCCCACCGAGTTGTGTGATCAATGTTGCGGAGTTCTTGGAGAGAGCCAGAGTTACGCTCACCTTTGTCGTGGAAGGTGGACTCTTTGAAGACGCCCAGGAATTACGAAAGATTGAGAAAAGAATTGTGTCGGTCTTTGTCGTGGACAAGCGTTCGCGCAAAATTTGTCGCTCGACAAAGACACGGTGTTAAAATCACTGGAGTCCTTGGGGTTTAAGCCCCTCAGAATTGTGAACGGGCGAGATATTTCATGGGGACGTATTGCTACCCACACCGGAAGACTGTCGCAGCTTCAAGTCGTGACTTGATAACGAAAGATCTGATACTGCGCACTGCATATGAAAAAAGAAGGACCCAGTGTGGCAATATATGAGGTCCCTCCTCAGGTTATCGGAAAGCACCTGGCTGCGTTCCTTTCACAGTATGGCGAGATCCTGGGTGCTTCTTGCGATAGCCTGAAAGGGGGATGGAGTTTCGATATTATGTTGAATGAACAGGCCTTCCGCTCCATCCCCAACTGTCTGGTAGTCGGGCGCTTGAAGCTACCAGTCATTGTGACCGGCCGCAGACCGGTGTGTTGGAAGTGTGGAGAGACTGGTCACCTCTCCTCTTCCTGCCCAGAGAAGAAGGCCTCTGGAGTTCAGGCGCCAGTCGACCAAGATCCCCCTCTGACCGTGTCGTTACCTTCCGCCTCGCCTGTAATGGGCATGCCAGCTTCCGGGGCCGGTTCGGATAATCCACCGGTTGGCACAAAGCCTGCTGATAGTGCAGTTGTGGAGAAGGGGGAGGGGGAATGGCTGGTTGCTGGCAAGGCCAGAGGGAAGCGCCAGACAGCGGGACCTCAGTCCAATGAAGCCCCAAGGGCAAAAGACACATACAGCCCCACTCCTACTGTCAACACTAAGGGCGATGCTCCGGCTTCTGATGCAACATTGAGAGAGAAACGACAGAAATATGACCCAGGATTTGCTAAATCTGAGAAAATAAAACAACTAAAAGAAAAATTGGATAATGAGAGGCTATCTCAAAAAGCCATTCCCTCAACGTCATCGACCTTGTCCCCACCTGCGACTCCTAAACATCCTTCCCCAAAGAAACATCCACCCCGTCCTCATCTCCCGTTAAAGCTGTTCCCCTCAGTAGAGATCCCAGCCCTTACAAACAAAAATCCTCATCTACCCCTCGACATACTCCCAGCCCTTCCCCTATTAAAAATCCTGAAATGCCCCCTCCTGCACCTAAAAGGCAGAGAAGTCCCACCCAAGATACCAAAGAAAAAAAGAAGAAAACATCGAAACATATCTGTAGAATTTCCCCGGCCCAGGCTGAAAAGGCGAGAGATTATGGAAAGAGGATCAGACCCTAAAATACCTTCTCTCAATAAGGCAGTATGCGGATAAGGACGTGGAAGACCCTCATATTTCCTAATGCCCAGAGAGTTCTTACAGTCATAAGAACAGGGAACTGGGTCTCGTCAAGCATGGGCCATGTTGGAGAGGGCGATTAGCCCTATAAATGTCTCCCCCTGTGCCATCACTGAAAGTGAAAATTTGAATCATATGAAAAAAATTTTGTGTAGGAGGGTCCCAGTTTTAGTTCATCCCTCCCTTTACAGAGCATTAAAACTGACATTTCCCTGAGATATAGGTGGTCTCTCCCAAGATGGTACCATCAAGAATGAGATGGGCCATGGATCTATGGGAGACACTGTCGGTATCCTTACCCCGGCCATGTTCAAATCAGTGTCCCAACCCTAATTAGGTCTGATAATGGCTCTCTGGTTAGCAACTCTGAATGTCCGGGGCCTGAGATCGGAGTCTCGAAGAGCGAGATTCGATCCCGACCTTCAGCGCCTCGGGGTGGATGTATGTTGTGTGCAGGAGACCCGTTTTTTATCTCGCGATCATGAGGACATTCTGTCTAAGAGGTCCGTCTTCTATTCAGCATGTTTTGATGGACGCTCGAGGGTGTTTCCTGGCTGGTGAGCAAGTCTCTGGATGCGGTGTGTGCTCTTGTCTTCGCGGATCCGGCGGGCAGGCTTTGTGTGCTGGATGTTACCATAAAGGACAAGGATCTTCGTCTCATTGGGGTTTATGCGCCCAATGAGCATGCGCAGTGGCCTGGTTTGTTTCGGCGGATCGAGCCGTTTTTGACGATTTCTCGTTCGGTACTTTTAGCGGGTGATTGGAATGCTGTCCTTGATCGATATAGAAACGCAGGAAAAAAAATCGGTACCAACAATCCGGATGTGAAATCGTTTCGGGACTTTATCGACGGG
This sequence comes from Acanthosepion pharaonis, assembly GCA_903632075.3. NCBI lineage: Eukaryota > Metazoa > Mollusca > Cephalopoda > Sepiida > Sepiidae > Acanthosepion > Acanthosepion pharaonis. Next base: position 6,707 of record CAHIKZ030003667.1, read on the forward strand.
TTTGCTCTCGTCGATAAGTACCCAAATGAGCACCCCGGGAGGTAGTATGGACTTGGACTAGGAATGGCAGGGCCGGATACGGTGGTTAGCGCAAGCTACATCGACCGAGTTCTAGTTAAGAGAGTCGACGTAGGGCTCTTAGAATGTCCAAGTTTCCATTTTATAGTTACTCGGATCATAGGCTTCGTCCGGGTTCGGGTAAACTTTAGATAAACCTAGGGGGGTTAAGATGGCTGGCTACTGGAAATTAAACTCATCATTATTTGGTGAGCAAGATTTCCGGGACCAGCTTTACTAATGTTACAGCGGGAATTGACGGGGGCTGTGATTTGGGAATAAGTGGCGGACTATTTGAAATCTAAACCAAGGGCTTTTGTTGCTGATTTTAGTCGTCGACTCAATCTAGCAGGGCTAGCAGCGCAAAAGTCTCTAGAGAACAAAGATCGGGCGATTAAATCCCGTGTTAGTGGGAACATAGCCGTAGCTAAGGCGGAGCTGGCCTCCTCGATTGTCAAGAAGGATCAAGCTCTGGTAGTTAGGGCTAGGATAAAAAGAATGTCTTGTGAGGTTACGAATATGGCCACGTCATTGCGTTCAGAGGAAGTTCGTAGGGCAACTAGTCGGCATATCACGAGCATCACATTGCCGGATAAGTGGTATGTGACTACAGACGTGGGCATTTGCAAGGCTTTTCGTGACTACTTTCAGGAGCTTTTTACCAGGGAGTCCGGTCTGAGCCCTGCTCAGTTTGATGCCTATTTAGCCGACTTCCCCCGCCTTTAGGCGGCTGAAGCAGCTAGGTGCGAGGGGCCCATAACAGAGTCTTAGATCTGGGATGCGCTGAAGCAGGTTGGCCTGGACAAGACTCTGGGATTAGATGGTCTTCCCCATGAAATGTACTTGGGCAGTCGCCCGTCTTTGTCCCCCTTGCAGGGCAATTGATTTTCAACAACTGGATGAGGCAGAGGTCTATTCTCAACGCTTCACCAGGGTGTAATGTTGCTTCACAAGAAGAAAGACGGTGGGGATGGGATAGATAATTATCGGCCTTTGACGATGTTAAATACAGAGTTGAAGATTTTAGCCATGGTCTTAGCTGACCGTTTGCAGGTTGTCCTCTCTAGTCTGATTGGTCCCGAGCAGACTTGTGCTGTGAAGGGCAGGACTATTCAGGACAACCTTCATTTGGTTGCTTGATCATCGAGAAAGTCGACAGTGATGCCGCGCTGATCAATTTAGATCAGTCCAAGGCTTTCGATAGGGTTGACCATCGGTTTCTGGAGGCTGTCCTTTTGGCCGCCGGTTTCGGACCGCACTTTCGCACTTGTATCCGACTGCTGTATGCGTCCCCCAGTGCGCTGGTAGAAGTGAATGTGGTAAGATCGAAACCTTTCATTTTGTCTCTCTCCATTCGTCAAGGCTGTCCGCTGTCTCCATTGTTGTACGTTCTTGCGTTGGAACCTTTCCTGCGTAAGTTGAAGACGAATCCGGTCCTTCGCGGAATTTCCTTACCTGGTGCTACCACCTCGGCCAAGTACTCCGCCTATGCTGATGACATTTCGGTTCTGGTGTCGAAATTAACGAAGTCAGCAAAGAAATCAAGGGTTATGAGATGGTGACAGGGGCCATGATCAACCGCGATAAGTCTGTTGGCTTGCGGTTGGGTTCCTGGAAGGGAGTTTCTCTTCCCGGACCTTTCCTCTGGACGGACGGGCCGGTCAAGATACTCGGCGTCTCGTTCGGTCCCGACCTCCGGTTAGAAATGAATTGGTCGGAGGTGCAAGAGAAGGCCGAGCTCGCAGTACGTCTGTGGACTCTGAGGAATCTTTCCTTGAAGGGGAGGGCGGAAGTATGTGCCTTGCACATCTACCCGATTCTCCTTTACCGACTTTCCATGCATCTACTCCCGTCTGACACTTTATTGGCTTTTGTAAAGCTCTTGTTTTCCTTCTTGTCGGGAGGCAAGGCTGCCATGGTTAGTTGCGAGATCTGTTACCTCCATCCTTCTGATGGCGGTCTGGGAGTGCCTTGCGTTGAGACTCGTCGACATACGCTTCGCATTTCTTATCTAGACCGGATGTGTATGCAACTGGATGAGAACGGCGAATTCTGGAAGGAAGACGACCGTAAACATTTTCCATCCTTGAGAAATGTGCGCTCGTGTGAGGAGGAGGCTGATCGTACTCTTCGAGGCGAGGGCTCTTTCTATCGTGAATGTCGGATTGCCCTCAAGCGACTCTTACGGGCGAAGGATGGCCTCTCCGACATCCAGCCGTTGTCTCGTAAGGCATTATATCAGGTGTTAGTTAGGGGGAACGTTCGAGATGATCTGATAGGCAAACTCGGTCTGACGAAGCGGGAGGCTCGCTGCATATGGCCTTGGGCGCCCGGGTTGAAATGTCTCACTAACCCTGAGGCATCACTCACCTGGTTGGTGATTCAGTGCAGTGGGAAGGTGGAGACCATTGGTCACGCCTTCTTTCATTGTAGTGTCGTAGCTCCGTTGTGCAAGTTTGTTGAAGATATGGTTCGCATGCTGCGCGGAAAGTTCTTTGTCCTCGAGGCCAGTTCCGTCTGTAGCAATATAGTACCGCCGTTGACTAAGGCTGAGCACTGTGTTCTTTTGCTTACTGGGGGGTTATGCGAGTCGTGATATGGACGACGCGACAGAAGGAATTCTATGGGAAGGAGAAGTTTACCTCTTCCCAACTGATCTTGTTCTTTAAGCATCAGCTTAAAGTCAAGATCAGGACGGAAAGGAAACGACTCCATCCATTGGAATTTGGCGAAAGGTGGGTGAATCTTGCGCGTCTCTGCAGAGTGAAAGGTGCTGACTTGGAGTGGCATTTTGATGCCGGTTAGGCATTAAGAATTTTGGGATCGCTGGGGTGAACATTGGTTACCCCTCCCTTGTATAGTTTAGTTTAGGTCCGTTTTGTTTTAGTTAGTTTTTTTTTTTTTCCATGTTAACTTAGCTAGGGTGTGTATGCTTTTTATTTCTGGCCCTATTTTTTTTCTTTTGTTTAATTCCCCATCCCTCCCATCGTTAGGTGGTTAGGGGTATCAGTTCTCTGGTGGGTGCGGGGCGCCTTTCGTTTCGAGTATGTCTTTTGTATTTGTTGTTGTGTTTGATTGAGTGTGTGTTTGTAGTGAGTGCATGGATGGTATGAATGATTTATTTTAACTATTTTAAGTCCCGCATTGTTTTCGTCCAGTTAACTGATGTCTCTGCCACAGTTAAGGCTGTGGGGGGTTTTACTATTAACAAAATTTTTGTTTAGTTTCTTGTATATAGTTTGTATTCATTGTAAATATTCATTGGGGTTTTTAGATTGTTATTTTATTCTCCCCCACAGACACATGTATTGTATATTTGGGGACGAGTTAGAGCTTCATAGAGACTCTGAGGCATTTTGGTGGATGTAGTAAGAATGGTATGTAATGGATGTGTTGTTTTGGTGAAAGGAACATTGTTTGTATGTTTGGGTCAGTGATTGCGGCTAGCTAAGTTTAAAGATAAGACAGAAGATGACCATCCTTTCCCCCTTTTCCCATCTCGGCCTTGTGCTACATTTGTACACTGTACAATAAATATTTCATTCACTTAGCTTGCTCCACAACTGAGTGTTTATCTCCACCACGTGATTTTTCTACAGTCATAAGTAATTTGCACCTTTGGGAACAAATTGTAATGATGAATGTATCATCCTATCGAATTGCTCCTTAAATATAACATAACAGGTAATGAAAAATAGTTTACATACGATAATGTCCAATTATTGACTGTGGATTGACATAAATATCCACAACCAATCCCAAAACCTGAGCTCAATGGAAGAGCTGTCACTTTTTCTAAAAATCATGCATTCTTATTGCAGATAGTTTTTCATCTTTTCTTCATTATTATGTTGTCTAGTAGGTCTTTCAGTTTTCTTTGTAATTTATTTTTACCAGCAGTAAAGAATATGACATCTAGTTCTTCTAGAATTGTTTACCTGACGGGTAGATAAATCTGTGACAAAACACTTGCTGTACTTGTCTTCTAGTTTTGTGTATTCACTAAACTCATTCTCTATTTGTATGCAAGCCAATTGTTGTCAGTAGATGTTTCAGACACTCTCTCCCCAGATACTTAGATGAATAGACAGATTGGATAAGCTGCCACCATTTTCACCAGGTTGACTTTGGAGAACAGAAAATTTACTATGAACACCAAAATTGCAGTCTATAAGGCACGTGTTGTGAGTGTTCTGCTTTATGATAGTGACACTTGGCATCTCTATTCCAGACAGAAGTGAGGCCTTAGTGGCTTTTATCTTTGCTGTCTGAGTCTCATTATGGATATTAGTTGGTCTGACTGGGTTAGCTATTCCCTGTTACCCAACCTATATGCCCTTCTCCAACAGTGCTGGTTCTGCTAGCTTCAGCATGTACACTGTATGCCAGATGGGAGGATTCCAAAGGTTTTTCTGTACAGGGAATGGGGGCCCCTGACAAGAGGCAATGAGGGTGAACTTATCTTCACTTCATGGACATTTGCAAAAGACAGATGAGGGTGATAGACATGGACATTGAGAGGTGGGAAAAGATGTTGCTAATGATCACTTCTACTGGAGTTGTGAGGAGAAGAGAAACACAGTTTTGCCAGTCTGGAGCAACATGCTCAACAGAAAAAAAAGCATGGCAATATTGATGGAGAGCATCTTCACAGGCATTCATTGCAATTGAGACTATCACTCCAATGTCGGCCTGTACAGCCATAACAAATGCAGCACCGCCATCAGCAGCTGAGGCATAACTCTTTGGATGCAGATTCAAGCTTTCTCAAAACCAATGGATGCCACACACAGATATTGTAAATTACTTGAATAACTTTTTATTTTATGGGGTGCTCTTTTTTTAGGTAGGTTAGTATGTGGTATTCCCTGAGAGTATGTGGGACTGTGGTATATGGAGGATTGATTGATGATGGATATGTCCTTGTGGTGAATGTACAAATAGTAATGGGTGAATGAGTCGTGAATCTGATTAGCTAGGTATAAGATGAATGATGATTAGCATCAGCCCATCCCCCCCCATTTTCGGCCTTGTGCCACAATTGTATTTTATATACAATAAATCTTGGCAACCCTTCTGCCTTTCAACAGCATGGCAGATGCCAATCTCCAGGTGAGCAACACTCTGCATTCTTGGGCCCCCATTTCCCACTGATATGAACTGGAGTATTTATACTGAATCAATTCCTAGTCCTACTGCTGGGAAAATTACTTCACTGAGTTGTGTCAGACAATTTTTGTTGCAATGATCCACCTTCTACATTTATAAATCTCTACCATTCTTTCATCATTTATTCTTTCATTCTTTTATTCTTTTATTCTTTCATTCTTTCATTCTTTTAATATTGCTGCCATATCTGGTTTGGAGCTCCGAGTATATATCACAAAGTTTTCAACAAAACTCAAATAAGGCTCTTTAATTTTATTAGTCCTGACCTAGTACTTGACTACAGTCACTTTGCCACCATCATGATGTAGAAATGATACAAAATATTATCAAGTAGAATAGGGCACCTTGACATGGTGTAATGTTTAGAAAGCTTGTCTTACTAGATCAATAACGACTGAGTACTGAGTTCGATCCTCACTGGGTGCTCCATACTTTTGGCCTCATGCCACATCTAAGCCAGGCTTAGAAAATTGCTATTATCAAGTAGAATAAAATATCACATGCTAGTAAGTACAAAAATAATTTAATATAAATGCAAGAAAGTACAATAAAAGAAATATAGTTTCTTTTAATTCAACAGTTCTACAAGGTTTGAGAGCCACTCAAAATAAAGTACCAATGCTTAAAGAATGACAATCAATGAGATATGTGATATGAATGAAATTGGATGTAATAGGTTGTGAAGATTATGAAGATTATGAGGATTATAAAAGACAAAGATTGTAATCTGAGAATTATCATCATTGGTGTTTGAGTTGAAACTACTCTGGATATATAAAATATTTTGGAAATAAGGGTGGTTCAGCTACATAGAAGTGGCATGGCATGTCCTTGCTACAAAGATTTAAAATGGAAGAACGAAAGAACGGAGTCCGCAGTTAAAAATTAGCCATGGAAATAGCAAAAGAGTAGGGAACGGCTTGAAATGATGCATCTATAGGAAACAGGCTGCAGATTAGAGAATATGGCCTCCCTCAAAAGACTACGTAAATATCCTAGCTGTAAAGCTCTGAACTAGTGGAACTAAAGAACAGAGCTCATCTGAACATTTGCCATGGAAATAGCAATAGAGTAGCAAAAGGCTTGCAATGTTACATCAATGGCTGCAGATTGGGGAATATGGCTTCTCACACAAGAGTATATAAATGTCCTCACTGTAAATGTCTGAACTGGTGGAACTAAAGAACAGAGCTCATCTGAACATTTTCCATGGAAATAGCAATAGAGTAGCAAAAGGCTTGCAATGTTACATCAATGGCTGCAGATTGGGGAATATGGCTTCTAATAACAGAAGTGTGTAAATGTCCTCACTGTAAAGATGTGAACTGGTGGAACTAAAGAACAGAGCTCATCTGAACATTTGCCATGGAAATAGCAATATAGTAACAAAAGGCTTGCAATGTTGCATCTATGGGGGAAAAGACAGGAGAATATGGCTTCTCTAACAAAACTGTGTAAATGTCTGAACTGGTGGAACTAAAGAACAGAGCTCATCTGAACATTTGCCATGGAAATAGCAATAGAGTAGCAAAAGGCTTGCAATGTTACATCAATGGCTGCAGATTGGGGAATATGGCTTCCCTCACAAGACTGTGTAAATGTCCTAGCTGTAAAGAATGGAGCTCATCTGAACATTTGCCATGGAAATAGCAATAGAGTAGCAAAAGGCTTGCAATGTTACATCACAAGAGTGTGTAAATAAATGGAACTGAACTAAAGAACAGGATGGAAATAGAATATGGCTTCAATCACAAAGAGTTGGTAAATGTCACACAAGAGTAAATGTCTGAATGTCTGGTGGAACTAAAGAACAGAGCTCATCTGAACATTTGCCATGGAAATAGCAATAGAGTAGCAAAAGGCTTGCAATGTTACATCAATGGCTGCAGATTGGGGAATATGGCTTCTCACACAAGAGTGTGTAAATGTCCTCACTGTAAAATGTCTGAACTGGTGGAACAAAAAAGGAGCTCATCTGAACATTTGCCATGGAAATAGCAATAGTGTAGCAAAAAGGCAATGTTACATCAATGGCTGCAGATTGGGGAATATGGGCAAGAGTGTGTAAATGTTCACTGTAAATGTCTGAACTGGTGGAATGCAACAGAGCTCATCTGAACATTTGCCATGGAAATAGCAATAGAGTAGCAAAAGGCTTGAATGTTACATCAATGGCTGCAGATTGGGGAATATGGCTCTCACACAAGAGTGTGTAAATGTCCTCACTGTAAATGTCTGAACTGGTGGAACTAAAGAACAGAGCTCATCTGAACATTTGCCATGGAAATAGCAATAGAGTAGCAAAAGGCTTGCAAATGTTACATCAAGGCTGATTGGGAATATGGCTTCTCACAAGATCAATGTCCTCACTGTAAATGTCTGAACTGGGGGAACTAAAGACAGAGCTCATCTGAACATTTGCCATGGAAAATAGCAAGAGTAGCAAATGTCTTGCAATGTTACAAATGCTGCAGATTGGGGAACTGGAATGTGTGAACTAAAGAATGGAGCTCATCTGAACATTTGCCATGGAAATAGCAATAGAAGTAGCAAAAGGTTTGCAATGTTACATCAATGGCTGCAGATTGGGGAATATGGCTTCTCACACAAGAGTGTAAATGTCCTCACTGTAAATGTCTGAACTGGTGGAACTAAAGAACAGAGCTCATCTGAACATTTGCCATGGAAATAGCAATAGAGTAGCAAAAGGTTTGCAATGTTACATCAATGGCTGCGGATTGGGGAATATGGCTTCTCACACAAGAGTGTGTAAATGTCCTCACTGTAAAGGTCTGAACTGGTGGAACTAAAGAACAGAGCTCATCTGAACATTTGCCATGGAAATAGCAATAGAGTAGCAAAAGGCTTGCAATGTTACATCAATGGCTGCAGATTGGGGAATATGGCTTCTCACACAAGAGTGTGTAAATGTCCTCACTGTAAATGTCTGAACTGGTGGAACTAAAGAACAGAGCTCATCTGAACATTTGCCATGGAAATAGCAATAGAGTAGCAAAAGGCTTGCAATGTTACATCAATGGCTGCAGATTGGGGAATATGGCTTCTCACAAGAGTGTAAATGTCCTCAACTGTAAATGTCTGAACTGGTGGAACTAAAGAACAGAGCTCATCTGAACATTTGCCATGGAAATAGCAATAGAGTAGCAAAAGGCTTGCAATGCAGCATCAATGGCTGCAGATTGGGGGAATATGGCTTCTCACACAAGAGTGTGTAAATGTCCTCACTGTAAATGTCTGAACTGGTGGAACAAAAGAACAGAGCTCATCTGAACATTTGCCATGGAAATAGCAATAGAGTAGCAAAAGGCTTGCAATGTTACATCAATGGCTGCAGATTGGGGAATATGGCTTTCACACAAGAGTGTGTAAAAATGTCCTCACTGTAAATGTCTGAACTGGTGGAACTAAAGAACAGAGCTCATCTGAACATTTTGCCATGGAAATAGCAATAGAGTAGCAAAAGGCTTGCAATGTTACATCAATGGCTGCAGATTGGGGAATATGGCTTCTCACACAAGAGTGTGTAAATGTCCTCACTGTAAATGTCTGAACTGGTGGAACTAAAGGACAGAGCTCATCTGAACATTTGCCATGGAAATAGCAATAGAGTAGCAAAAGGCTTGCAATGTTACATCAATGGCTGCAGATTGGGAATTGGCTTCACACAAGAGGGTAAATGTCCTATAAAGGTCTGAAGTGGTGGAACTAAAGGACAGAGCTCACAAGAGCCAATGAAATGTAAATGTCCTCAATGTTACTAAAAGGTCTGAAATCACACAAGAGTGTGTAAATGTCCTCACTGTAAATGTCTGAACTGGTGGAACAGAGCTCATCTGAACATTTGCCATGGAAATAGCAATAGAGTAGCAAAAGGCTTGCAATGTTACATCAATGGCTGCAGATTGGGGAATATGGCTTCTCACACAAGAGTGTAAATGTCCTCACTGTAAATGTCTGAACTGGTGGAACTAAAGAACAGAGCTCATCTGAACATTTGCCATGGAAATAAAGCAATAGAGTAGCAAAAGGCTTGCAATGTTACATCAATGGCTGCAGATTGGGGAATATGGCTTCTCACACAAGAGTGTGTAAATGTCCTCACTGTAAAGGTCTGAACTGGTGGAACTAAAGAACAGAGCTCATCTGAACATTTGCCATGGAAATAGCAATAGAGTAGCAAGAGGCTTGCAATGTTACATCAATGGCTGCAGATTGGGGAATATGGCTTCTCACACAAGAGTGTGTAAATGTCCTCACTGTAAAGGTCTGAACTAGTGGAACTAAAGAACAGAGCTCATCTGAACATTTGCCATGGAAACAAAAGGCTTGCAAGCAATTGGAGAATATGGCTTCTAACAAGAGTGTGTAAAAGGCTTAAAGAATGGAATGTTACATCAATGCAATGTTACATCAATGGCTGCAGATTGGGGAATATGGCTTCTCACACAAGATGTGTGTAAAAATGTCCTCACTGTAAAGGTCTGAACTGGTGGAACTAAAGAACAGTAAAGCTCATCTGAACATTTGCCATGGAAATAGCAATAGAGTAGCAAAAGGCTTGCAATGTTACATCAATGGCTGCAGATTGGGGAATAATTTTCACACAAGAGTGTAAATGTCCTCACTGTAAATGTCTGAACTGGTGGAACTAAAGAACAGAGCTCATCTGAACATTTGCCATGGAAATAGCAATAGAGTAGCAAAAGGCTTGCAATGTTACATCAATGGCTGCAGATTGGGGAATATGGCTTCTCACACAAAAGTGTGTGTAAATGTCCTCACTGTAAATGTCTGAACTGGTGGAACTAAAGAACAGAGCTCATCTGAACATTTGCCATGGAAATAGCAATAGAGTAGCAAAAAGGCTTGCAATGTTACATCAATGGCTGCAGATTGGGGAATATGGCTTCTCACACAAGAGTGTGTAAATGTCCTCACTGTCTGAACTGGTGGAACTAAAGAACAGAGCTCATCTGAACATTTGCCATGGAAATAGCAATAGAGTAGCAAAAGGCTTGCAATGTTACATCAATGGCTGCAGATTGGGGAATATGGCTTCTCACACAAGAGTGTGTAAATGTCCTCACTGTAAATGTCTGAACTGGTGGAACTAAAGAACAGAGCTCATCTGAACATTTGCCATGGAAATAGCAATAGAGTAGCAAAAAAATGTTACATCAATGGCATCAGATTGGGGAATATGGCTTTCACACAAGAGTGTGTAAATGTCCCACTGTAAATGCTGAATTGGAACTAAAGAACAGAGCTCATCTGAACATTTGCCATGGAAATTCAGAGTAGCAAAAGGCTTGCAATGTTACATCAATGGCTGCTGATTGGGGAATATGGCTTCTCACACAAGAGTGTGTAAATGTCCTCACTGTTAAATGTCTGAACTGGTGGAACTAAAACAGAGCTCATCTGAACATTTGCCATGGAAATAGCAAATAGAGTAGCAAAAAGGCTTCAATGGCTGCAAAAGGCTTCACAAGAGTGTAAATGTTCACTCTAAATGTCTGAATGGAACTAAAGAACAGAGCTCATTGGGGATTTGCCATGGAAATAGCAATAGAGTAGCAAAAGGCTTGGTAATGTTACATCAATGGCTGCAGATTGGGGAATATGGTAAACAAGAGTGTGTAAATGTCCTCACTGTAAATGTCTGAACTGGTGGAACTAAAGAACAGAGCTCATCTGAACATTTGCCATGGAAATAGCAATAGAGTAGCAAAAGGCTTGCAATGTTACATCAATGGCTGCAGATTGGGGAATATGGCTTCTCACACAAGAGTGTGTAAATGTCCTCACTGTAAATGTCTGAACTGGTGGAACTAAAGAACAGAGCTCATCTGAACATTTGCCATGGAAATAGCAATAGAGTAGCAAAAGGCTTGTAAATGTTACATCAATGGCTGCAGATTGGGGAATATGGCTTCTCACACAAGAGTGTGTAAATGTCCTCACTGTAAATGTCTGAACTGGTGGAACTAAAGAACAGAGCTCATCTGAACATTTGCCATGGAAATAGCAATAGAGTAGCAAAAAGGCTTGCAATGTTACATCAATGGCTGCAGATTGGGGAATATGGCTTCTCACACAATGTGTAAATGTCCTGAAACTGTAAAGGGTCTGAACTGGTGGAACTAAAGAACAGAGCTCATCTGAACATTTGCCATGGAAATAGCAATAGAGTAGCAAAAAGGCTTGCAATGTTACATCAATGGCTGCAGATTGGGGAATATGGCTTCTCACACAAGAGTGTGTAAATGTCCTCACTGTAAATGTCTGAATCCAGGAACGAAAACAGAGTTCATCTGAACATTTGCCATGGAAATAGTAATAGAGTAGCAAAGGCTTGGAACTGGGGAAAGAACAGAGCTCATCTGAACATTTGCCATGGAAATAGCAATAGAGTAGCAAAAGGCTTGCAATGTTACATCAATGGCTGCAGATTGGGAATATGGCTTCTCACACAAGAGTGTGTAAATGTCCTCACTGTAAATGTCTGAACTGGTGGAACTAAAGGACAGAGCTCATCTGAACATTTGCCATGGAAATAGCAATAGAGTAGCAAAAAAGGCTTGCAATGTTACATCAATGGCTGCAGATTGGGGAATATGGCTTCTCACACAAGAGTGTGTAAATGTCCTCACTGTAAATGTCTGAACTGGTGGAACTAACAAGGACAGAGCTCATCTGAACATTTGCCATGGAAATAGCAATAGAGTAGCAAAAGGCTTGCAATGTTACATCAATGGCTGCAGATTGGGGAATATGGCTTCTCACACAAGAGTGTGTAAATGTCCTCACTGTAAATGTCTGAACTGGTGGAACTAAAGACAGAGCTCATCTGAACATTTGCCATGGAAATAGCAATAGAGTAGCAAAAGGCTTGCAATGTTACATCAATGGCTGCAGATTGGGGAATATGGCTTCTCACAAGAGTGTGTAAATGTCCTCACTGTAAATGTCTGAACTGGTGGAACTAAAAAGAACAGAGCTCATCTGAACATTTGCCATGGAAATAGCAATAGAGTAGCAAAAAGGCTTGTAAATGTTACATCAATGGCTGCAGATTGGGGAATATGGCTTCTCACACAAGAGTGTGTAAATGTCCTCACTGTAAATGTCTGAACTGGTGGAACTAAAGAACAGAGCTCATCTGAACATTTGCCATGGAAATAGCAATAGAGTAGCAAAAGGCTTGCAAATGTTACATCAATGGCTGCAGATTGGGGAATATGGCTTCTCACACAAGAGTGTGTAAATGTCCTCACTGTAAATGTCTGAACTGGTGGGAACTAAAGAACAGAGCTCATCATCATGGAAATAGTAATAGAATAAAATGGCTTTGCCATGGAAATAGCAACAAGAGTAAAGCAAAAGGAACACAATGTTACATCAAGCAATAGAGTAGCTGCAAGATTGGGGAATATGGCTTCTCACACAAGAGTGTGTAAATGTCCTCACTGTAAATGTCTGAACTGGTGGAACTAAAGGACAGAGCTCATCTGAACATTTGCCATGGAAATAGCAATAGAGTAGCAAAAGGCTTGCAATGTTACATCAATGGCTGCAGATTGGGGAATATGGTAAATTTCACACAAGACTGGTGTAAATGTCCTCACTGTAAATGTCTGTAATGAACTGGTGGAACTAAAGAACAGAGCTCATCTGAACATTTGCCATGGGCAATGGAAAGAGTAGCAAAAGGCTTGCAATGTTACATCAATGGCTGCAGATTGGGGGAATATGGCTTCAAACAGAAGTGTGTAAATGTCTCACTGTAAAGATGTGAACTGAACTAAAGAACAGAGCTCATCTGAACATTTGCATATGGAAATAGCAATAGAGTAGCAAAAGGTTTGCAATGTTGCATCAATGGGGAAAGATTGGGGAATATGGCTTTCAACAAAACTGTAAATGTCCTGTGGAACTAAAGAAAGAGTCTGAAATGTAAGAGTAGCAAATGGCTTGAACTGGGGAATATGGAACTAAAGAGTGTGTAAATGTCATCTGAACAAACATTCGAATTTGCCATGGGAAATATCTGAATATTTGAGAAATAGCAATAGAGTATAAAAAGGCTTGCAATGTTACATCAATGGCTGCAGATTGGGGAATATGGCTTCTCACACAAGAGTGTGTAAATGTCCTCACTGTAAATGTCTGAACTGGTGGAACTAAAGAACAGAGCTCATCTGAACATTTGCCATGGAAATAGCAATAGAGTAGCAAAAGCATGTTAAATGGCTGCAGATTGGGGAATATGTTCACACATCAATCATGTAAAGTTGGAATTGGAACTAAAGGAATCATCTGAACATTTGCCATGGAAATAGCAAGAGTAGCAAAAGGCTTGCAATGTTACATCAATGGTGCCTCACACAAGATGTCTGAACTGGTGTAAACTAAAGAACAGAACAGAGCCATCTGAACATTTGCCATGGAAATAAGCAATAGAGTAGCAAAAGGCTTGCAATGTTACATCAATGGCTGCAGATTGGGAATATGGCTTCTCACACAAGAGTGTGTAAATGGTAAATGTCTGAACTGGTGGAACTAAAGAACAGAGCTCATCTGAACATTTGCCATGGAAAGCAATAGAGTATAAAAAGGCTTGCAATGTTACATCAATGGCTGCAGATTGGGGAATATGGCTTCTCACACAAGAGTGTGTAAATGTCCTCACTGTAAAATGTCTGAACTGGTGGAACTAAAGAACAGAGCTCATCTGAACATTTGACATGGAAATAGCAATAGAGTAGCAAAAAGGCTTGCAATGTTACATCAATGGCTGCAGATTGGGAATATGGCTTCACACAAGAGTGTGTAAATGTCTCACTGTAAATGTCTGAACTGGTAGAGGAACTTGCAATGGACATCAAGCTGCAGATTGGGAATATCTGAAGATTTGCACTGTAAAATGGAAATAGCAATAGAGTAGCAAAAGGCTTGCAATGTTACATCAATGGCTGCAGATTGGGGAATATGGCTTCTCACACAAGAGTGTGTAAATGTCCTCACTGTAAATGTCTGAACTGGTGGAACTAAAGGACAGAGCTCATCTGAACATTTGCCATGGAAATAGCAATAGAGTAGCAAAAGGCTTGCAATGTTGCACATCAATGGGAAGATTGGGGAATATGGCTTCTCACACAAAACTGTGTAAATGTCCTGTAAATGTCTGAACTGGAAAGAACAGAGTCTGAACATTTGCCATGGAAATAAAGGCAAAGGCTTGCAATGTTATTACATCAATGGCTGCCGCAGATTGGGGAATATGGACACAAGACTGTGTAAATGTCCTAGCTGTAAATGTTCGAACTGGTGGAACTAAAGAATGGAGTGAAATATGGAAATAGCAATAGGCAAAAGGCTTGCAATGTTACATCAATGGCTGCGGATTGGGGAATATGGCTTCTCACACAAGAGTGTAAATGTCCTCACTGTAAATGTCTGAACTGGTGGAACTAAAGAACAGAGCTCATCTGAACATTTGCCAGCGGAAATAAAGTAATAGAGTAGAAAAAAGGCTTGCAATGTTACATCAATGGCTGCAGATTGGGGAATATGGCTTTCACACAAAAGAGTGTGTAAATGTCCTCACTGTAAATGTCTGAACTGGTGGAACTAAAGGACAGAGTTCATCTGAACATTTGCCATGGAAATAGCAATAGAGTAGCAAAAGGCTTGCAATGCTTACATCAATGGCTGCAGATTGGGGAATATGGCTTCTCACACAAGAGTGTGTAAATGTCCTCACTGTAAATGTCTGAACTGGTGGAACCAAAGAACAGAGCTCATCTGGAACATTTGCCATGGAAATAGCAATAGAGTAGCAAAAGGCTTGCAATGTTACATCAATGGCTGCAGATTGGGGAATATGGCCCCTCACAAGAACTGTGTAAATGTCCCACTGTAAAGAATGGAGCCTATCTGAACATTTGCCATGGAAATAGTAATAGAGTAGCAAAATGTCAATGTTACATCAATGGCTGCAGAACTTCACACAAGAGGTGTAAATGTCCTGTAATGTCTGAACTGGTGGAACTAGCACAGAGCTTATCTGGAACATTTCTGGAACTAGCAAAAAGGCTTGGAATTTGCCATGGAAATATCCAGGAACTAAAGGGAAATAGAAACATTTGCTATGGAAATAGTAAAAGGCTTGCAAATGTTACATCAATGGCTGCAGATTGTGAATATGGCTTCTCACACAAGAGTGTGTAAATGTCCTCACTGTAAATGTCTGAACTGGTGGAACTAAAGAAGCAAAAGAGCTCAATGCTGGGGAACAAGATTTGCCATGGAAATAGCATGGAAATAGCAACAGAGTAGCAAAAGGCTTGCAATGTTACATCAATGGCTGCAGATTGGGGAATATGGCTTCTAATAACAGAAGTGTGTAAAATGTCCTCACTGTAAATGATGAACTGGTGGGAACTAAAGAACAGAGCTCATCTGAACATTTGCCATGGAAATAGCAATATAAAATAAAAGGTTTGCAATGTTTACATCAATGGGGGAAAATACAGAGAATATGGTAAATGTCCCAAAACTGTGTAAATGTCTGAACTAGAGGAAGAACAGACAGAGCTGAACATTTGCAAGGCGGAAATAATAAACAGAGTAGCAAAAAGGCTTGCAAATGTTACATCAATGGCTGCAGATTGGGGGAATATGGCTCCCCTCACAAGACTGTGTAAATGTCACTGTAAAGAATGGAGTGAACATTTCCGCTATGGAAATAGTCCAATGTTACACAATGGCTGCAGATTGTGAAATGTCTGTAAAACTGTAAAATGTCTGAAATGAACTAAAGGACAGAGCTCATCTGAACATTTGCCATGGAAATAGCAATAGAGTAGCAAAAGGCTTGCAATGTTACATCAATGGCTGCAGATTGGGGAATATATTTCTCACACAAGAGTGTGTAAATGTCCTCACTGTAAATGTCTGGAACTGGTGGAACTAAAGAACAGAGCTCATCTGAACATTTGCCATGTGGAAATAGCAATAGAGTAGCAAAGGCTTGCAATGTTACATCAATGGCTGCAGATTGGGGAATATGGCTTCACACAAGAGTGTGTAAATGTCCTCACTGTAAAATGTCTGAACTGGTGGAACTAAAGACAGAGCTCATCTGAACATTTGCCATGGAAATAGCAATAGAGTATCAAAAGGCTTGGGTAATGTTACATCAATGGCTGCAGATTGGGGAATATGGCTTCTTTGCCACAAGAGTGTGTAAAATGTCCTCACTGTAAATGTCTGAACTGGTGGAACTAAAGAACAGAGCCTATCTGAACATTTGCCATGGAAATAGCAATAGAGTAGCAAAAGGCTTTGCAATGTTACACTAATGGCTTTGCAGATTGGGGAATATGGCTTCACACACAAGAGTGTAAATGTCCTCACTGTAAAGGTCTGGAAGTGGTGGAACTAAAGAACAGAGCTCATCTTTTCTTGAACATTTGCTATGGAAATAGCAATAGAGTAGCAAAAGGTTGCAATGTTAAGTAACAATGGCTGCGGATTGGGGGAATATGGCTTCTCACACAAGAGTGTGTAAATGTCCTCACTACCAAATGTCTGAACTGGTGGAACTAAAGAACAGAGCTCATCTGAACATTTGCATGGAAATAGCAATAGAGTAGCAAAAAGGCTTGCAAATGCCACATCAATGGCTGCAGATTGGGGAATATGGCTTCACACAAGAGTGTGTAAATGTCTGTAAATCACTGTAAAGGTCTGACAAAGAGCTCATCTGAACATTTGCTATGGAAATAGCAATAGAGTAGCAAATGCTTGTAAATGCAGCATCAATTGCTGCAGATTGGGGGAATATGGCTTCTCACACAAGAGAGTGTAAATGTAAATGTCCCACTAGCAATAGAATGTCAATGTTGAATTGCTGGTGGAACTTCAACACAAGAGGACTGTAAAGACTGGTGGAACTAAAGGACAGAGCCTATCTGAACATTTGCCATGGAAATAGCAACAGAGTAGCAAAAGGCTTGGTAATGTTACATCAATGGCTGCAGATTGGGGAATATGGCTTTCACAAGAGTGTGTAAACAACTCACTGTAAATGTCTGAATCTGGTGGAACTAAAAGGACAGATTATCTGAACATTTGCCATGGAAATAGTAACAGAGTAGCAAAAAGGCTTTGCAATGTTAAGCATCAATGGCTGCGGATTGGGAATATGGCTTCACACAAGAGTGTGTAAATGTCCTCACTGTAAATGTCTGAACTGGTGGGAACCAAAGAACAGAGCCTCATCTGAACATTTGCCATGGAAATAGCAATAAATAGCTTCAAATGTTACATCAATGGCTGCAAAAGGCAAGAGTTGGTAAATGTTCACTGTAAATGTCAATGGCTGAACATGGAAATAGCAAGGAGTAGCAAAAGGGGAATGCAGATGGAATATGGCGCTTCACACAAGAGTGTAAATGTCCTCACTGTAAAATGTCTGAACTGGTGGAACTAAAGGACAGAGCTCATCTGAACATTTGCCATGGAAATAGCAATAGAGTAGCAAAAAAGGCTTGGTAAATGTTACATCAATGGCTGCAGATTGGGGATTAACAGGGGAATATGGAACTGGTGTGGAACTAAAGAACAGAGCTCATCTGAAAGCCATGGAAATAGCAATAGTAACAAAAGGCTTGCAATGTTGCATCTATGGGGGAAAAGACACTGTAACAAAAAATGTCTGAACTGGTGGGAACTAAAGAACAGAGCTCATCTGGAACATTTGCCATGGAAATAGCAATAGAGTAGCAAAAGGCCGGTAATGTTACATCAATGGCTGCAGATTGTGGGGAATATGGCTCTCACAAGACTGTTAAAACATAAAGAATGGGCTGAAGATTGCCATGGGGAAAATGGCTTGCAATGTTACATCAACACAAGATTGGGGAATATGGTCCTAAACTGTACCAAATGTCTGAACTGGTGGAACTAAAGAACAGAGCCTTATCTGAAACATTTGCCATGGAAATAGCAATAGAGTAGCAAAAGGCTTGCAATGTTAAGCATCAATGGCTGCAGATTGGAATATGGCTTTCACACAAGAGTGTGTAAAATGTCCCACTGTAAATGTCTGAACTGGTGGAACTAAAGAACAGAGCTCATTGAACATTTGCCATGGAAATAGCAATAGAGTAGCAAAAGGCTTAAAATGTTACATCAATGGCTGCGGATTGGGGAATATGGCTTCTCACACAAGAGTGTGTAAATGTCCTGACTGTAAATGTCTGAACTGGTGGAACTAAAGAACAGAGCTCATCTGAACATTTGCCATGGAAATAGTAACAGAGTAGCAAAAGGCTTGCAATGTTACATCAATGGCTGCAGATTGGGGAATAATATGGCTTCTCACACAAGAGTGTAAAATGTCCCTCACTGTAAAAATGTCTGGAACTGGGTGGAACTAAAGGACAAAATCTATTGAACATTTGCCATGGAAATATAATAGAGTAGCAAAAGGCTTGCAATGTTACATCAATGGCTGCAGATTGGGGAATATGTATTTTCACACAAAGAGTGTGTAAATGTCCTCACTGTAAATGTCTGAACTGGTGGAACTAAAGAACAGAGCTCATCTGAACATTTGCCATGGAAATAGCAACAGAGTAGCAAAAAAACAAATGTAGCAGGATTGGGGAATATGGTTTCACACAAATGTTAAACACTGTAAATGGAACTAAAGGCAGATTGGAACATTTGGGAATGATAAAAGGCTTGCTACACACAATTGGGAATATGGTCACACAAGAGTGTAAATGTCCTCACTGTAAAGGTCTGAACTGGTGGAACTAAAGGAGGAGCTCATCTGAACATTTGCCATGGAAATAGTAACAGAGTAGCAAAAGGTTTGCAATGTTACATCAATGGCTGCAGATTGGGGGAATATGGCTTCTAATAACAGAAGTGTGTAAAATGTCCCTCACTGTAAAGATGAACTGGTGGGAACTTAAAGGACAGAGCTCATCTGAACATTTTGCCATGGAAATAAAGTAATATAGTAAACAAAAGGCTTGCAATGTTGCATCTATGGGGAAAAGACAGAATATGGCTTCTCTAACAAAATAAATGTCTGAACTGGTGGAAATCCAAAGAACAGATTATCTGAAGAGTGGTGTAAATGTCTCAATGTTAAAATGGCTGAATTGGGGAATATGGAACTGTGTAAATGTCCTAGGAAAGAATGGAGTCATCTGAACATTTGCCATGGAAATAGCAATAGAGTAGGCAAAAGGCTTGCAATGTTACATCAATGGCTGCAGATTGGGGAATATGGCTTCACACAAGAGTGTGTAAATGTCCTCACTGTAAAGGTCTGAACTGGTGGAACTAAAGGACAGAGCTCATCTGAACATTTGCCATGGAAATAGCAATAGAGTAGCAAAAGGTGGGTAAATGTTACATCAATGGCTGCAGATTGGGGAATATGTCACACAAGAGTGTGTAAATGTCCTCACTGTAAATGTCTGAACTGGTGGAACTAAAGAACAGAGCTCATCTGGAACATTTGCCATGGAAATAGCAAAATGCAAGTTAGTCAAGCAAATATGGCTTGCACAAGAGTGTGTAAATGTCCTCACTAAAATGAACTGGTGGAATGGAACATTTGCAGATAGAGTAGCAAAGGGGAATATGGGCAGATTGAATATGGCTTCACAAGAGTGTGTAAATGTCCCTTACCAGAAATGTCTGAACTGGTGGAACTAAAGAACAGAGCTCATCTGAACATTTGCCATGGAAATAGCAATAGAGAAGCAAAGGCTTGTACGTCACATCAATGGTTGCAGATTGTGAATATGGCTTTTTCACACAAGAGTGTGTAAATGTCCCTACTGTAAATGTCTGAACTGGTGGGAACTAAAGAACAGAGCCTATCTGGAACATTTTGCTGAAATAGCACAGAGAGCAAAAGGCTTGCAATGTTAAGCATCAATGGCTGCGGATTGGGAATATGGCTTCTCGCTAATAAGAGTGTAAATGTCCTCACTGTAATGTCTGAACTGGTGGAACTAAAGAACAGAGTCATCTGAACATTTGCCATGGAAATAGCAATAGAGCTTGCAAGCAAAGGCTTTGTAAATGTTACATCAATGGCTGCAGATTGGGGAATATGGCTTCTCACACAAGAGTGTGTAAATGTCCTCACTGTAAATGTCTGAACTGGTGGAACTAAAGAACAGAGCTCATCTGAACATTTGCCATGGAAATAGCAATAGAGTAGCAAAAGGCTTGCAATGTTACATCAATGGCTGCAGATTGGGGAATATGGCTTCTCACACAAAGAGTGTGTAAAAATGTGTCTGAACTGGTGGAACTAAAGAAATCATCTGAACATTTGGCAATGGAGTACTAAAAAACAAGAGCATCAATGGCTGCAGATTGGGGAATATGGCTTCTCACAAGGAAATGTCCTCACTGTAAATGTCTGAACTGGTGGAACTAAAGACAGAGCTCATCTGAACATTTGCCATGGAAATAGCAAAAGTAGCAAAAGGCTTGCAATGTTACATCAATGGCTGCAGATTGGGGAATATGGCTTCTCACACAAGTGTGTAAATGTCCTCACTGTAAATGTCTGAACTGGTGGAACTAAAGAACAGAGCTCATCTGAACATTTGCCATGGAAATAGCAATAGAGTAGCAAAAGGCTTGCAATGTTACATCAATGGCTGCAGATTGGGGAATATGGCTTCTCACACAAGAGTGTGTAAATGTCCTCACTGTAAATGTCTGAACTGGTGGAACTAAAGAACAGAGCTCATCTGAACATTTGCCATGGAAATAGCAATAGAGTAGCAAAAGGCTTGCAATGTTACATCAATGGCTGCAGATTGGGGAATATGGCTTCTCACAAGAGTGTGTAAATGTCCTCACTGTAAATGTCTGAACTGGTGGAACTAAAGAACAGAGCTCATCTGAACATTTGCCATGGAAATAGCAATAGAGTAGCAAAAGGTTTGCAAGCAAATGGCTTGATTGGGGAATAATGTTCACATCAATGGCTGCAGATTGGGAATATGGAACATTTGCCTCACACAAGAGTGTGTAAATGTCCCTACTAAAATGTCTGAACTGGTGAACTAAAGAACAGAGTGAACATTTGTCATGGAAGCAATAGAGTGAAACTTGCAAAAGAATGGCTGCAGATTGGGGAATATTCACACTGAAGATAAATGTCTGAACATGAAAAAGAACAATAGAGCAGCAATAGTAGCAAAAGGCTTGCAATGTTACATCAATGGCTGCAGATTGGGGAATATATTTCACAAGAGTGTAAAATGTCCCTCACTGTAAATGTCTGAACTGGTGGAACTAAAGGACAGAGCTCATCTGAACATTTGCTATGGAAATAGCAATAGAGTAGCAAAAGGCTTGCCGTTACATCAATGGCTGCAGATTGGGGAATATGGCTTCTCACAAGAGTGTGTAAATGTCCTCACTGTAAAATGTCTGAACTGGTGGAACTAAAGAACAGAGCTCATCTGAACATTTGCCATGGAAATAGCAATAGAGTAGCAAAAAGGCTTGCAATGTTACATCAATGCTGCAGATTGGGGAATATGGCTTTCTCACACAAGAGTGTGTAAAATGTCCTCACTGTAAATGTCTCGAACTGGTGGAACTAAAGAACAGAGCTCATCTGAACATTGCCATGGAAATATAATAGAGCAGCAAAACTTGCAATGTTACATCAATGGCTGGTGGATTGGGAATATATTTCACACAAGATTAAATGTCCTCACTGTAAATGAACTGGTGGAACTAAAGGACAGTCATCACACTTGAAGAGCAATGTGTAAATGTCCTCAACTGCAGATTAAATCACACAAGAGTGTGTAACGTCCTCACCAAAGGTCTGAACTGGTGGAACCAAGGACAGAGCTCATCCGAACATTTGCCATGGAAATAGCAATAGGAGTAGCAAAAGGCTTGCAATGTTACATCAATTGCCGCAGATTGGGGAATATGGCTTCTCACAAGAGTGTGTAAATGTCCTCACTGTAAATGTCTGAACTGGTGGAACTAAAAGGATGAGCTCATCTGAACATTTACATGGAAATAGCAATAATAGAGTAGCAAAAGGCTTGCAATGTTACATCAATTGCTGTGATTGGGGAATATGGCTTCTCACACAGAGTGTGTAAATGTCCTCCTGTAAATGTTCTGTGGAACTAAAGACAGAGAGCTATCTGAAGTTGGAAAAGAACAGAGCAAAAGGCTTGCTCATCTGGGAATATTTGCCATGGAAATAAAGGACAGAATAGATGGAAAAATAGCAACAGAGTGAAAAAAGGCTTGCAATGTTACATCAATGGCTGCAGATTGGGGAATATGGCTTTCTCACAACAGAAGTGTAAATGTCTCACTGTAAAGATCTGAACTGGTGGAACAAAAGAACAGAGCTCATCTGAACATTTGCCATGGAAAACAATAGAGTAGTAAAAGGCTTGCAATGTTACGGAAATAGCTGCTGCAGATTGGGAAGAGCTTCTCACAAAGTGTATAAATGTCCTCACTATGTCTGAACTGGTGGAACTAAAGGACAGAGCTCACTGAACATTTGCCATGGAAATAGCAACAGAGTAGCAAAAGGCTTGCAATGTTACATCAATGGCTGCAGATTGGGAATATGGCTTCTCACACAAGTGTAAAAATGTCCTCACCAAATGTCTGAACTGGTGGAACTAAAGAACAGAGCTCATCTGAACATTTGCCATTGGGAAATAACAATAGAGTAGCAAAATTTGCAATGTTACATCAATGGCTGCAGATTGGGGAATATGGCTTCTCACACAAGAGTGTGTAAATGTCCTCACTGTAAATGTCTGAACTGGTGGAACTAAAAGAACAGAGCTCATCTGAACATTTGCCATGGAAATAGCAATAGAGCAATACACAGCAATGGCTGCAGATTGGGAAATGTTTCACATCAATGGCTGTCTGAATTGGTGGAATAAGAACAGAATTCATCTGAATGTCCTGACTGTAAATGTCTGCTGGTGGAACTGGAATAGCAATAGAGTAGCAAAAGGCTTGCAAATGTTACATCAATTGCAGATTGGGGAATATGGCTTCTCACAAGAGTGTGTAAATGTCCTCACTGTAAAATGTCTGAACTGGTGGAACTAAAAACAGAGCTCATCTGAACATTTGCCATGGAAATAGCAATAGAATAGCAAAAGGCTTGCAATGTTACATCAATGGCTGCAGATTAGAATATACTCACACAAGAGTGTGTAAATGTCCCTCACTGTAAATGTCTGAACTGGTGGAACTAAAAGAACAGAGCTCATCTGAACATTTGCCATGAAATAGCAACAGAGTAGCAAAGGCTTGCAATGTTAAATCAATGGCTGCGGATTGGGGATATGTCACACAAGAGTGTGTAAATGTCCTCACTGTAAAATGTCTGAACTGGTGGAACTAAAGAACAGAAATAGCTCAAAATCTGAACATTTGGCTGCAGATTGGGGAAATAGCAATAGTGTGTAAATGCAAAAGTCTTGAACTGGTTACTAAAGGACAATGGCATGAAGATTTGCCGGAAATGGAAAGAGCAAAAAAGGTTTGCAATGTTACATCTTGCAGATTGGGGAATACACAAGAGTGTAAATGTCCTAACACTGTAAATGTCTGAACTGGTGGAACTAAAGGACAGAGCTCATCTGAACATTTGCCATGGAAATAGCAATAGAGTAGCAAAAGGCTTGCAATGTTACACATGCAATGGCTTCCCACACAAGGCTGCTGTAAAGGTCTGAAAGGAATAAAGGATCATCTGGAACATTTGCCATGGAAATAGCAATAATATGCAATGTTACATCAATTGCAGATTGGGGAATATGGCTTCTACACAAGAGTGTGTAAATGTCCTCACTGTAAATGTCTGAACTGGTGGAACTAAAGAACCAGAGCTCATCTGAACATTTGCCATGGAAATAGCAATATAGTAAACAAAAGGCTTGCAATGTTACATCAATGGGAAAAGATTGGGGAATATTCTCACACAAGAGTGTGTAAATGTCCTCACTGTAAATGTCTGAACTGGTGGAACTAAAAGAACAGAGCTCATCTGAACATTTGCCATGGAAATAGCAATAAGATAGCAAAAAAAGGTTTGCAATGTTACATCAATGGCTGCAGATTGGGGAATATGGCTCCTAAATGTCCTCACAAGACTGTGTAAAATGTCTGAACACTGTAAAGTCTGAACTGGCTGGAATATGGCTTCAAAGAACAGAGCTCATCTGAACATTTGCCATGGAAATAGCAATAGAGTAGCAAAAGGCTTGCAATGTTACATCAATGGCTGCAGATTGGGAATATGGCTTCTCACAAGAGTGTGTAAATGTCCTCACTGTAAAAAGGTTCGAACTGGTGGAACTAAAGAACAGAGCTCATCTGAACATTTGCCATGGAAATAGCAATAGAGTAGCAAAAGGCTTGCAATGTTACATCAATGGCTGCGGATTGGGGAATATGGCTTCACACAAGAGTGTGTAAATGTCCTCACTGTAAATGTCTGAACTGGTGGAACTAAAGAACAGAGCTCATCTGAACATTTGCCATGGAAATAGCAAGTAGAGAAAAGGCTTGCAATGTTACATCAATGGCTGCAGATTGGGGAATATGGCTTCTCACAAGAGTGTGTAAAATGTTCACTGTAAAATGTCTGAACTGGTGGGAACTAAAGGACAGAGCTCATCTGAACATTTGCCATGGAAATAGCAAATATGGCTTGCTCGTTACATCAATTGCTGCAGATTGGGGGAATATGGCTTCACACAAGAGGTAAATGTCCTCTACTGTAAATGTCTGAACTGGTGGAACTAAAGGACAGAGCTCATCTGAACATTTGCCATGGAAATAGCAATAGAGTAGCAAAGGTTTGCAATGTTACATCAATTGGCTGCAGATTGGGGAATATGGCTTCTCACACAAGAGTGTGTAAATGTCCTCACTGTAAATGTCTGAACTTGGTGGAACTAAAGGACAGAGCTCATCTGAACATTTGCCATGGAAATAGCAATAGAGTAGCAAAAGGCTTGCAATGTTACATCAATGGCTGCAGATTGGGGAATATGGCTTCACACAAGAGTGTGTAAATGTCCTCACTGTAAATGTCTGAACTGGTGGAACTAAAGGACAGAGCTCATCTGAACATTTGCCATGGAAATAGCAATAGTAACAAAAGGCTTTAAATGTTACATCAATGGAATATGCAAGAGACAGGAATATGGCTTCTCTGAACAAAAGTGTGTAAATGTCCTCACTGTAAATGTCTGAACTGGTGGAACTAAAATGTCTGAACAGAGCTCATCTGAACATTTGCCATGGAAATAGCAATAGAGTAGCAAAATGCAAAAGGCTTGCAATGTTACATCAATGGCTGCAGATTGGATTGGGGAATATGGCTTCTCACACAAGAGTGTGTAAATGTCCTCACTGAACATTTAAATGTCTGAACTGGTGGAACCTTTAAATGTCAAAGAACAGAGCTCATCTGAACATTTGCCATGGAAATAGCAATAGAGTAGCAAAAGGCTTGGCAATGTTACATCAATGGCTGCAGATTGGGGAATAGGCTTCTCACACAAGAGTGTAAAATGTCCTCACTGTAAATGTCTGAACTGGTGGAACTAAAGGACAGAGCTCATCTGAAGATTTAAATGCCATGGAAATAGCAATAGAGTAGCAAAAAGGCTTGCAATGTTACATCAATGGCTGCAGATTGGGGAATATGGCTTCTCACACAGAGTGTGTAAATGTCCTCACTGTAAATGTCTGAACTGGTGGAACTAAAGAACAGAGCTCATCTGAACATTTGCCATGGAAATAGCAAATAATAGAGAATAGCAAAAGGCTTGCAATGTTACATCAATGGCTGCCAGATTGGGGAATATGGCTTCTCACACAAGAGTGTAAATGTCCTCACTGTAAATGTCTGAACTGGTGGAACTAAAGAACAGAGCTCATCTGAACATTTGCCATGGAAATAGCAATAGAGTAGCAAAAAGGTTTGCAATGTTACATCAATGGCTGCAGATTGGGGAATATGGCTTCTCACACAAGAGTGTGTAAATGTCCCACTGTAAATGTCTGAACTGGTGGAACTAAAGAACAGAGCTCATCTGAACATTTGCCATGGAAATAGCAATAGCAGCAAAAGGCTTGCAATGTTACATCAATGGCTGCGGATTGGGGAATATGGCTTCTCACACAAGAGTGTGTAAAATGTCCTCACTGTAAATGTCTGAACTGGTGGAACTAAAGAACAGAGCTCATCTGAACATTTGCCATATGGAAATAGCAATAGAGTAGCAAAAGGCTTTGCAATGTTACATCAATGGCTGCAGATTGGGGGAATATGGCTTCTCACACAAGAGTGTGTAAAATGTCCCTCACTGTAAATGTCTGAACTGGTGGAACTAAAGAACAGAGCTCATCTGAACATTTGCCATGGGAAATAGCAATAGATTAGCAAAAAGAGCTTACAATGTTACATCAATGGCTGCAGATTGGGGAATATGGCTTCTCAAAGATTGTAAATGTCCTCACTGTAAATGTCTGAACTGGTGGAACTAAAGGACAGAGCTCATCTGAACATTTGCCATGGAAATAAGCAATAGAGTAGCAAAAGGCTTTGCAATGTTACATCAATGGCTGCAGATTAGAATATGGCTTCTCCACAAGAAAGTGTGTAAATGTCCTCACTGTAAATGTCTGAACTGGTGGAACTAAAGGACAGAGCTCATCTGAACATTTGCAATGGAAATAGCAATAGAGAATAGCTTCAAAAGGCTTGCAATGTTACATCAATGGAACTAAAGAACGGATTGGGGAATATGGAAATAACTTCTCACACAAGCATCTATGTGTGTAAATGTCCTGACTGTAAATGTCTGTGAACTGGTGGGAACTAAGGATAGCAATAGAGTAGCAAGCAATATTACTCATCTGAAATTTGTCTCCAGCTGGAAATAGACAATAGTGTAGCAAAAGGCTTGCAATGTTGCCCATCAATATGGCTGCAGATTGGGGGAATATGGCTTCTCACACAAGAGTGTGTAAATGTCCTCACTGTAAATGTCTGAACTGGTGGAACTAAAGGACAGAGCTCATCTGAACATTTGCCATGGAAATAGCAATAGAGTATTAAAAAGGCTTGTAATGTTACATCAATGGCTGCAGATTGGGGAATATGGCTTCTCACAAGAGTGTGTAAATGTCCTCACTGTAAATGTCTGAACTGGTGGAACTAAAGAACAAACTCATCTGAACATTTGCCATGGAAATAGCAATAGAGTAGCAAAGGCTGCAATGTTACATCAATGGCTGCAGATTGAGAATATGGCTTCTCACACACAAGTGTGTGTAAATGTCCTCACTGTAAAGGTCTGGGAACTGGTGGAACTAAGGACAGAGCTCATCTGAACATTTGCCATGGAAATAGCAATAGAGTAGCAAAAGGCTTGCAATGTTACATCAATGGCTGCAGATTGGGGAATATGCTTCTCACACAAGGGTGTGTAAATGTCCTCACTGTAAATGTCTGAACTGGTGGAACTAAAGAACAGAGCTCATCTGAACATTTTGCCATGGAAATAGCAATATAGTAACAAAAAGGCTTGCAATGTTACATCAATGGCTGCAGAAAATATGGCTTCTCACACAAGAGTGTGTAAATGTCCTACTGTGTAAATGTCTGAACTGGTGGAACTAAAAGAACAGAGCTCATCTGAACATTTTGCCATGGAAAATAGCAATAGAGTAGCAAAAGGCTTGCAATGTTACATCAATGGCTGCAGATTGGGGAATATGGCTTCTCACACAAGAGTGTGTAAATGTCCTGTAAATGTCTGAACTGGTGGAACTAAGAACAAACTCATCTGAACATTTGCCATGGAAATAGCAATAGAGTAGCAAAAGGCTTGCAATGTTACATCAATGGCTGCAGATTGGGGAATAAGGCTTCTCACACAAGAGTGTGTAAATGTCCCTCACTGTAAAGGTCTGAACTGGTGGAACTAAAGAACAGAGCTCATCTGAACATTTGCCATGGAACAGTAACAGAGTCAAATGTTACATCAATGGCTGCAGATTGGGAACTACAGAGTGTGTAAATGTCCTCATGTCTGAACTGGTGGAACTAAAGAACAGGGACTCATCAAACATTGCCATGGAAATACTTAATAGAGTAGCAAAAAGGCTTGCAATGTTACACATCAATGGCTGCAGATTGGGGAATATGGCTTCTCACACAAAAGTGTGTAAATGTCCTCACTGTAAAATGTCTGAACTGGTGGAACTAAAGGACAGACTCATCTGAACATTGCCATGGAAATAGCAATAGAGTAGCAAAAAGGCTTGCAATGTTACATCAATGGCTGCAGATTGGGAATATGGCTTCTCACACAAGAGTGTAAATGTCCTCACTGTAAGGTCTGAACTGGTGGAACTAAGGACAGAGCTCATCTGAACATTTGCCATGGAAATAGCAATAGAGTAGCAAAAGGCTTGCAATGTTACATCAATGGCTGCAGATTGGGAATATGGCTTCTCACACAAAAGTGTGTAAATGTCCTCACTGTAAATGTCTGAACTGGTGGAACTAAAGAACAGAACTCATCTGAACATTTGCCATGGAAATAGCAATAGAGTAGCAAAAAAGGCTTGCAATGTTACATCAATGGCTGCAGAGATTAGAATATGGCTTCTCACACAAGAGTGTGTAGAATGTCCTCACTGTAAATGTCTGAACTGGTGGAACTAAAAAGAACAGAGCTCATCTGAACATTTGCCATGGAAATAGCAATAGGTAGCAAAAGGCTTGCAATGTTACATCAATGGCTGCGAATTGGGGAATATACTTCTAATAACAAGTATTAAATGTCCTCACTGTAAAGATGTGAACTGGTGGAACTAAAGAACAGAGCTCATCTGAACATTTGCCATGGAAATAGCAATAGAGTATAAAAAGGCTTGCAATGTTAAAAGGCAGATTGAGAATATGGCTCCCCTCACAAGACTGTGTAAATGTTAGCTGTATCAATGAGGACATTTGCCATGGGCAATAGTGGCTTCTCACAGATTAAGAATATAGCTTCTGTGTAAATGTCCTCACTGTAAATGTCTGAACTGGTGGAACTAAAGAACAGAGCTCATCTGAACATTGCCATGGAAATAGCAATAGAGTAGCAAAGGCTTGCAATGTTACATCAATGGCTGCAGATTGGGGAATATGGCTTCTCACACAGAGTGTGTAAATGTCCTCACTGTAAATGTCTGAACTGGTGGAACTAAGAACAGAGCTCATCTGACATTTGCCATGGAAATAGCAATAGAAGTAGCAAAAGGCTTGCATGTTACATCAATGGCTGCAGATTGGGGAATATGGCTTCTCACACAAAGAGTGTGTAAAATGTCCTCTGTAAATGTCTGAACACTGGTGGAACTGAACAGAGCTCATCAGACATTTGCCATGGAAATAGCAATAGAATAATGTAAAAGGCTTGCAATGTACATCAATGGCTGCAGTTTGGGGAATATGGCTTCTCACACAAGGAGTGTGTAAATGTCCTCACTGTAAATGTCTGAACTGGTGGAACTAAAACACAGAGCTCATCTGAACGTTTGCCATGGAAATAGCAATAGAGTAGCAAATGGCTTTGCAATGTTACATCAATGGCTGCAGATTGGGGGAAATGAAAGCTACTCACACAAAGTGTGTAAATGTCCTCACTGTAAATGTCTGAACTGGTGGAACTAAGGACAGAGCTCATCTGAACATTGCCATGGAAATAGCAATAAGGAGTAGCAAAAAGGCACAATGTTACATCAATGGCTGCAGATTGGGGAATATGGCTTCTCACACAAGAGTGTGTAAAATGTCCTCACTGTAAATGTCTGAACTGGTGGAACTAAAAGACCAGAGCTCATCTGAACATTGCCATGGAAATATAGCAATAAAGAGTAGCAAAAAGGCTTGCAATGTTACATCAATGGCTGGGATTGGGGAATATGGCTTCTCACACAGAGTGTGTAAATGTCCTCTGTAAATGTCTGAACTGGTGGAACTAAGGACAGAGCTCATCTGAACATTGCCATGGAAATAGCAATAGAGTAGCAAAAGGCACAATGTTACATCAATGGCTGCAGATTGGGAATATAGCTTCTCACACAAGAGTATTATTAAATGTCTCACTGTAAATGTCTGTGAACTGGTGGAACTAAAGGACCAGAGCTCATCTGAACATTGCCATGGAAATAGCAATAGGAAGTAGCAAAAAGGCACAATGTTACATCAATGGCGCAGATTAGGGGAATATATTTCTAACACAAGTGTGTGTAAATGTCCTCACTGTAAAGATGTGAACTGGTGGAACTAAAGGACAGAGCTCATCTGAACATTTGCCATGAAATAGCAATATAGTAACAAAAAGGCTTGCAATGTTTACATCAATGGCTGCAGATTCTGGGAATATGGAACTAAGAACAAATCATCTGATTTGTGTAACAATAGAGTCCTCACAATGTTAAATGTCTGAACTGGGGGAAACTAAAGAACAGAGCTCATCTGAACATTTGCCATGGAAATAACAATAGAGCAGCAAAAGGCTTGCAATGTTACATCAATGGCTGCAGATTGGGGAATATATTTCTCACACAAGAGTGTGTAAATGTCCTCACTGTAAATGTCTGAACTGGTGGAACTAAAGAACAGAGCTCATCTGAACATTTGCCATGGAAATAGCAATAGAGTAGCAAAAGGCTTGCAATGTTACATCAATGGCTGCAGATTGGAGAATATGGCTTCTCACACAAGAGTGTGTAAATGTCCCTCACTGTAAATGTCTGAACTGGTGGAACTAAAGAGAGCTCATCTGAGCTCATCTGAACATTTCCATGGAAATAGCAATGGGAAGACTGGAACTAAAAGGCTCATCTGCACAAAAGGCTTGCAATGTTACATCAATGTGAACTGGTGGAACGGATTGGGGAAATTTGGCTTCTCATATAGTAACAAAAGGCTGATAACCGTCTGTAAATGCTTCTCTGACTGTAAATGTCTGAACTGGTGGAACTAAAAGAACAGAGCTCATCTGAACATTTGCCATGGAAATAGCAATAGAGTAGCAAAAGGCTTGCAATGTTATCAATGGCTGCAGATTGGGGGAATATGGCTTCCCAAGAGGGACTGTGTAAATGTCCTCACACAAATGTCTGAACTGAATGGACTAAGGACAGAGCTCATCTGGAACATTTTGCCATGGAAATAGCAATAGAGTAGCAAAAAGCACGATGTTACATCAATGGCTGGATAGAATATGACTTCTCACACAAAAAGTGTGTAAATGTCTCCCCTGTAAATGTCTGAACTGGTGGAACTAAAGGAACAGAGCTCATCTGAAACATTTGCCATGGAAATAGCAATGAAGTAGCAAAAACACCAATGTTACATCAATTGCTGCAGATTGAGGGGAATATTGGCTTCTCACACAAGGTGTGTAAATGTCCTCACTGTAAAGTCTGAACTGGTGGAACTAAAGGACAGAGCTCATCTGAACATTTGCCATGGAAATAGCAATAGAAGTAGCAAAAGGCTTGCAATGTTACATCAATGGCTGCAGATTGGGGAATGGCTTCTCACACAAGAGTGTGTAAATGTCCTCCTGTAAATGTCACTGTAAATGTCTGAACTGGCAAACAATAAAGCAAACAGAGCTCATGGCTCAGATTGAGGGAACATTTCACACAAGTGGAAATAGCAATGGGAGTAGCAAAGGCTGTAACAAAATGTTACATCAATGGCTGCGGATTGGGAATATGGCTTCTCACAAGAGTGTGTGTAAAAACTGGTGGAACTAAAGAACAGAGCTCATCTGAACATTTACCATAAAATAGCAATAAATAGCAAAAGGCTTGCAATGTTACATCAATGGCTGCTTGAGATATGGCTTCAGTGTGTAAATGTCCTCACTGTAAATGTCTGAACTGGTGGATCTGAACACTCATTGCCATGGAAATAGCAATAGAGTAGCAAAAAGCTTGCAATGTTACATCAATGGCTGTGATTGGGGAATATGGCTTCCCACACAAGAGTGTGTAAATGTCCTCCACTGTAAATGTCTGAACTGGTGGAACTAAAGAACAGAGCTCATTCGAACATTTGCCATGGAATAGCAATAGAGTAGTGTAAAAAGGCTTGCAATGTTACATCAATGGCTGCAGATTGGGGAATGACACATATGCTGCCTTCTCACACAAGTGTAATAAATGTCCTCACTGTAAATGTCTGAACTGGTGGAAACTAAAAAGGACAGAGCTCATCTGGAACATTTGCCATGGAAATAGCAATAGAGTAGCAAAAGGCTTGTAATGTTACACTAATGGTTGCAGATTGGAATGTAAACTTCTCAACAAGAGTCCTGTAATGTCTAAGACTGGTGGAACTAAAGAACAGTAAAATCATCTGAAATTTGGCCATGGAAATAAAGAAGTAGCAAAGGCTTGCAATATTTACATCATCTGGTTAGAGATATGACCTCACACAAGGGAATAAAGTCCTCCTCTAAATGTCTTAGACTGGTGAACTAAGGAGCAAGGCTCATCTGCATGCCAGGCTTGCAATATTAAATGGCTGCAGATTAGGGAATATGGCTTCTCACAAGAGTGTGTAAATGTCCCCACAAAGGTCTGAACTGGTGGAACGAAGGACAGAGCTCATCTGAACATTTGCCATGGAAATAGCAACAGAGCAGCAAAAGGCTTTGATATTAGCATCAATGGCTGCAGATTGGGGAATATGGCTTCACACAAGAGTGTGTAAAATGTCCTCACTGTAAATGTCTGAACTGGTGGAACTAAAGAACAGAGCTCATCTGAACATTTGCCATGGAAATAGCAACAGAGTAGCAAAAAGGCTTGCAATGTTACATCAATGGCTATGGATTGGGGAATATATTTCTCACACAAAGTGTGTAAATGTCCTCACTGTAAATGTCTGAACTGGTGGAACTAAAGAACAGAGTTCATCTGAACATTTGCCACAGGAAATATAATGGCAATAGAGTAGCAAAAGTTTGCAATGTTACATCAATGGCTGCGGATTGGGGAATATGGCTAACATTTGCCACACAAGAGTGTGTAAATGTCCTCATATGTAAAGAAGGTAAAACTGTAAAAATGGTGGAACTAAAGGACAGAGCTCATCTGAACATTTGCCATGGAAATAGCAATAGAGTAGCAAAAGGCTTGCAATGTTACATCAATGGCTGCAGATTAAAAGGGCTTCACACAAGAGTCGGTAAATGTGGGTCTCACTGTAAATTAAATTAAACTGTTGAACTGAAGAACTGATTACCTGAACATTTGCCATGGAAATAGTAAATAGAGTAAAGCAAAAGGCTTCAATGTTACAATCAATGGCCGTGATTAGCACAGCTCTCACAAGAGTGTAAATGTCCTCTGTAAATGTCTGAACTGTTGGAACTAAAGTAAACAGAGCTCACCTGAACACGTACATGAAATGCTATAGCAAAAGGCTTGCAATGTCATATCACGGCTGCAGATTGGGGGAATATACTACACAAGAGTGTAACGACCACCGTAAATGTTCTGAACTGGTGGAACTAAAGAATGAGCCATCTGGAACATTTGCCGTGGAAATAGCAATAGAGTAGCAAAAGGCTTG
The DNA here is from genome assembly GCA_903632075.3 of Acanthosepion pharaonis. NCBI lineage: Eukaryota > Metazoa > Mollusca > Cephalopoda > Sepiida > Sepiidae > Acanthosepion > Acanthosepion pharaonis. The sequence goes on from CAHIKZ030003667.1 coordinate 40,686, forward strand.
CAATGTTTACATCAATGGCTGCAGATTAAGGGAATATGGCTTCTCACAGTGAGTGTATAAATGTCCTCACTGTAAATGTCTGAACTGGTGGAACTAAGAACAGAGCTCATCTGAACATTTTCCATGGAAATAGCAATAAGTAGCAAAAGGCATGATGTTACATCAATGGCTGCAGATTGGGGAATATGGCTTCTAATAACAAAGTGTGTAAATGTCCTCATCCAAAATGTCTGAACTGGTTGGAACTAAAGAACAGAGCTCATCCTGAACATTTCCATGGAAATAGTAACAAAAAGGAATAGATCTATAGACAAAAGGCTTTTAACAATGTTGTCAATGGAACTGAACAGAGCTTCGAACATTTGCCATGGAAATATGGCTTGCAATGTTACACATGGCTGCAAGAGTTGTGTAAATGTCCTCACTGTAAATGTCTGAACTGCCATGGAATAGCAAAGAACAAAGAGTTACTCAATCTGAAACATTCACACAAGAGTGTGAAATAAATGTCAATACAGTGGAACTAAGTAGCTCATCTGAAAAGGCAATTAGCAAAAAAGGCTTGCAATGTTACATCAATGGCTGCAGATTGGGGGAATATGGCTTCTCACAAGAGTGTGTAAATGTCCTGACTGTAAATGTCTGAACTGGTGGAACTAAGAACAGAGCTCATCTGAACATTTGCCATGGAAATAGCAATAGAGTAGCAAAAGGCTTGCAATGTTACATCAATGGCTGCAGATTGGGAATATGGCTTCTCAAACAGAAGTGTGTAAATGTCCTCACTGTAAATGTGTGAACTGGTGGAACTAAAAGAACAGAGCTCATCTGAACATTTGCCATGGAAATAACAAAGCAACAGAGTAAGCAAAGGCTTTGCAACGTTACTGTGTAAATGGCTGCAGACTGAACAAGCTCATCTGAACTTCTCACACAAGAGTGTGTAAATGTCCTCACTGTAAAGGTCTGAACTGGTGGAACTAAAGAACAGAGCTCATCTGAACATTTGCCATGGAAATAGCAATAGAGCAGCAAAAGGCTTGCAATGTTACATCAATGGCTGCAGATTAGGAGAATATGGCTTCTCACACAAGAGTGTGTAAATGTCCTCACTGTAAATGTCCGAACTGGTGGAACTAAAAGAACAGAGCTCATCTGAACATTTTTGCCATCAATGGCTGGAAATATGGCTTCCCTCACAAGCAATAGAGCAGCAAATGGGCTCATCTGAACATTTGCCATGGAAATAACAATGTTACATCAATCAATGGCTGCAGATTGGGGAATATGGCTTCTCCACAAGAATTGAAAATGTCCTCACTGTAAAGGTCTGAACTGGTGGAACTAAAACAGAGCTCATCTGAACATTTGCCATGGAAATAGCAATAGTAGCAAAAGGCTTTGCAATGTTACATCAATGGCTGCAGATTAGAGAATATGGCTTCTCACACAAGAGTGTGTAAATGTCCTCCTGTAAATGTCTGAACTGGTGGAACTAAAGAACAGAGCTCATCTGAACATTTGCCATGGAAATAGCAATAGAGTAGCAAAAGGCACCAATGTTAAATCAATGGCTGCAGATTGGGAATATGGCTTCTCCACACAAGAGTGTGTAAATGTCCTCACTATAAATGTCTGAACTGGTGGAACTAAAGAACAGAGCTCATCTGAAACATTTGCCATGGAAATAGCAATAGAATAGCAAAGGCTTGCAAATTACATCAATGGCTGCAGATTGGGGAATATGGCTTCTCACACAACAGTGTGTAAATGTCCTCCCCACTATGTAAAATGTCTGAACTGGTGGAACTAAGAACAGAGCTCATCTGAAACATTTGCCAATGGAATAGCAATAGAGTAGCAAAAGGCTTGCAATGTTACATCAATGGCTGCAGATTGGGGAATATGGCTTCTCACACAAGAGTGTGTAAATGTCCTCACTGTAAATGTCTGAACTGGTGGAACTAAAAGAACAGAGCTCATCTGAACATTTGCCATGGAAATAGCAATAGAGTAGCAAAGGCTTGCAATGTTACATCAATGGCTGCAGATTGGGGAATATGGCTTTCTCACACAAGAGTGTGTAAATGTCCTCACTGTAAACTGGGGTCTGAACTGGTGGAACTAAAGGACAGAGCTCATCAATGGAACATCATGGAAATAGCAATGGTGGAACTGGACAGAGCTCATTGCAATGTTACAATAGATCAAAGGCTGCGGATTAGGAATATGGCTTCTCACACAAGTGTGTAAATGTCCTCACTGTAAAGGTCTGAACTGGTGGAACTAAAGAGCTCATCTGAACATTGCCATGAAATAGCAATAGTAGCAAAAAGGCATGTTACATCAATGGCTGCAGATTGGGGAATATGGCTTCTCACACAAGAGTAGTAAATGTACCAAAGGTCTAAATGTCCTCACATGGTAAATGTCTGAACTGATTGGGAAACTAAGGACAGAGCTCATCATCTCATTGCCATGGAAATAGCAAAAGCTTGGTAAATGTTAGAACAATGGCTGCAGACTGAAAAATATGGCTTGCAAGAGTGTGTAAATGTTACATCAATGGGCTGCAGAGTTCATCTGAACATTTGCCATGGAAAATAATTCTTTCTCACACAAGGCTGCAGATTAGAGAAATGTCCTCACTGTAAATGTCTGAACTGGTGGAACTAAAGAACAGAGCTCATCTGAACATTTGCTATGGAACAGCAATAGAGCAGCAAAAAGGTTGCAATGTTGCATCATCAGATTGTGGGAATATTTAAAATTATTAATAAATGTCCTCACTGTAAATGAAATGGTGGAACTAAAAACGGAGCCCATCTGAACAATGGAAATAGCAAAGAGTAGCAAAAGGCTTGCAATGTTACATCAATGGCTGCAGATTAGAGAATATGGCTTCTCACACAAGAGTGTGTAAATGTCCTCACTGTAAAGGTCTGAACTGGTGGAACTAAGGACAGAGCTCATCTGAACATTTGCCATGGAAATAGCAATAGAGTAGCAAAAGGCTTGCAATGTTACATCAATGGCTGCGGATTGGGGAATATGGCTTCTCACACAAGAGTGTGTAAATGTCCTCACTGTAAATGTCTGAACTGGTGGAACTAAAGAACAGAGCTCATCTGAACATTTGCCATGGAAATAGCAATAGAGTAGCAAAAGGCTTGCAATGTTACATCAATGGCTGCAGATTGGGGAATATGGCTTCTCACACAACAGTGTGTAAATGTCCTCACTGTGAATGCCTGAACTGGTGGAACTAAAGAACAGAGCTCATCTGAACATTTGCCATGGAAATAGCAATAGAGCAGCAAAAGGCTTGCAATGTTTCATCAATGGCTGCAGATTGGGGAATATGGCTTCTCACACAAGAGTGTGTAAATGTCCTCACTGTAAAGGTCTGAACTGGTGGAACTAAAGAACAGAGCTCATCTGAACATTTGCCATGGAAATAGCAATAGAGTAGCAAAAGGCTTGCAATGTTACATCAATGGTCATGGATTGGGGAATATGGCTTCTCACACAAGAGTGTGTAAATGTCCTCACTGTAAAGGTGTGAACTGGTGGAACTAAAGAATGAGTTTTCATCTGAACATTTGCCATGGAAATAACAATAGAATAGCAAAAGGTTTGACAGGAAGTTACATCAATGGCTGCAGATAGGGGAATATGGCTCATCTGAACATTTCATGGAAATAGCAATAAGAGTGTGTAAAATGTTCCTCACTGTAAAGGTCTGAACTGTGTAAATGGAACTAAAGAACAGAGCTCATCTGAACATTTGCCATGGAAATAGCAATAGAGTACGCAAAAGCTTGCAATGTTACATCAATGGCTGCAGATTGGGGAATATGGCTTCTCACACAAAGAGTGTGTAAATGTCCTCACTGTAAAGATGTGAACTGGTGGAACAAAAGAACAGAGCTCATCTGAACATTTGCCATGGAAATAGCAATAGAGTAGCAAAAGGCTTGCAATGTTACATCAATGGCTGCAGACTGGAAAATATGGCTTCTCACACAAGAGTGTGTAAATGTCCTGACTGTAAAGGTCTGAACTGGTGGAACTAAAGAACAGAGTTCATCTGAACATTTGCCATGGAAATAGTAATAGAGTAGCAAAAGGCTTGCAATGTTACATCAATGGCTGCAGATTAGAGAATATGGCTTCTCACACAAGAGTGTGTAAATGTCCTCACTGTGAATGTCTGAACTGGTGGAACTAAAGAACAGAGCTCATCTGAACATTTGCCATGGAAATAGCAATAGAGCAGCAAAAGGCTTGCAATGTTACATCAATGGCTGCGGATTGGGGAATATGGCTTCTCACACAAGAGTGTGTAAAATGTCCCTCACTATAAAGGTCTGAACTGGTGGAACTAAAGAACAGAGCTCATCTGAACATTTGCCATGGAAATACAATAGAGTAGCAAAAGGCTTGCAATGTTACATCAATGGTTGCAGATTAGGGAATATGGCTTCTCACACAAGAGTGTGTAAATGTCCTCACTGGAAATGTCTGAACTGGTGGAACTAAAAGACAGAGCTCATCTGAACATTTGCCATGGAAATAGCAATAGAGTAGCAAAAGGCTTGCAATGTTAAATCAATGGCTGCGGGATTGGAGAATATGGCTTCTCTGAAGATTAAAATGTCCTCACTGTAAATGTCTGAACTGGTGGGAACTAAAGAACAGAGCTCATCAACATTTGCCATGGAAATAGCAATAGAATAGCAAAAAGGCTTGCAATGTTACATCAATGGCTGCAGATTGGGGAATATGGCTTCTCACACAACAGTGTAAATGTCCTCACTGTAAATGCCTGAACTGGTGGAACTAAAGGACAGAGCTCATCTGAACATTGCCATGGAAATAGCAATAGAGCAGCAAAAGGCTTGCAATGTTATCAATGGCTGCAGATTGGGGAATATGGCTTCTCACACAAGAGTGTGTAAATGTCCTCACTGTAAAGGTCTGAACTGGTGGAACTAAAGAACAGAGCTCATCTGAACATTTGCCATGGAAATAGCAAATAGAGTAGCAAAAGGCTTGTGTTATCAGCATGGCTGCAATGTTACACACAATGGTCACTGGATTGGGAATCATCTGAACATTTATATTCTCACACAATGTTACATCAATGGCTGATTGGAATATGTCCCTACCGTAAATATCTGTAAATGTCTGAACTGGTGGAACTAAAGAACAGAGCTCATCTGAACATTGCCATGGAAATAGCAATAGAGTAGCAAAAGGCTTGCAATGTTACATCATCAATGGCTGGATTGGGGAATATGGCTTCTCACACACAAGTGTGTAAAATGTCCTCACTGTAAATGTCTGAACTGGTGGAACTAAAAGAACAGAGCTCATCTGAACATTTGCCATGGAAATAGCAATAGAATAGCAAAAAGGCTTGCAATGTTACATCAATGGCTGCAGATTGGGGAATATGGCTTCTCCACAAGAGTGTGTGTAAATGTCCCTCACTGTAAAGGTCTGAACTGGTGGAACTAAAGGACAGAGCTCATCTGAACATTTGCCATGGAAATAGCAATAGAGTAGCAAAAAGGCTTGCAATGTTACATCAATGGCTGCAGATTGGGGAATATGGCTTCTCACACAAAGTGTGTAAATGTCCTCACTGTAAATGTCTGAACTGGTGGAACTAAAGAACAGAGCTCATGAACATTTGCCATGGAAATCTGAACAATGTTTTGGCCATGGAAATAGCTTCTCACACAAGTGTAGTAAAGTCCCTCCTGAAAAAAGGTCTGGAACTGACACATGTTACATCAATGGCTGCGGATTGGGGAATATGAATAGCTCACACAAGAGTGTGTAAATGTCCTCACTGTAAATGTCTGAACTGGTGGAACTAAAGAACAGAGCTCATCTGAACATTTGCCATGGAAATAGCAATAGAGTAGCAAAAGGCTTGCAATGTTACATCAATGGCTGCAGATTGGGGAATATGCTTCTCACACAAGAGTGTCACTATAAATGTCCTCACTGTAAATGTCTGAACTGGTGGAACTAAGAACAGAGCTCATCTGAACATTTGCCATGGAAATATAATAGAGTAGCAAAGGCTTGCAATGTTACATCAATGGCTGCAGATTGGGGAATATGGCTTCTCACACAAAGTGTGTAAATGTCCTCACTGTAAATGTCTGAACTGGTGGAACTAAGGACAGAGCTCATCTGAACATTTGCCATGGAAATAGCAATATAGCAAAAGGCTTGCAATGTTACATCAATAGAGAATATGGCTTCTCACAAGGTGTGTAAATGTCCTCCTGTAAATATCTGAATGTGGAACTAAGGACAGCTCATCTGAACATTGCCAGAAATAGCAATAGGGCAAATACTGCAATTTACATCAATGGCTGCAGATTGGAGATATGGCTTCTCACAAGAGTGTGTCTAACCTCACTGTAAATGTCTGAACTGGTGGAACTAAAGAACAGAGCTCATCTGAACATTTGCCATGGAAATAAAAAGCTCATCTGAAATAGTAGCAAAAGGCTTGCAATGTTACATCAATGGCTGCAGATTGGAGAATATGGCTTCTCACACAAGAGTGTGTAAATGTCCTCACTGTAAAGGTCTGAACTAGTGGAACTAAAGAACAGAGCTCATCTGAACATTTGCCATGGAAATAGCAATAGAGTTGCAAAAGGCTTGCAATGTTACATCAATGGCTGCGGATTGGGGAAAATGGCTACTCACACAAGAGTGTGTAAATGTCTTCACTGTAAATGTCTGAACTAGTGGAACTAAAGAACAGAGCTCATCTGAACATTTGCCATGAAATAGCAATAAATAGCAAAAGCCTTGCAAAAGGCACAATGTTACATCAATGGCTGCAGATTAGAATATGGCTTCTCACACAAGAGTGTGTAAATGTCCTCACTGTAAATGTCTGAACTAGTGGGAACTAAAGAACAGAGCTCATCTGAACATTTGCCATGGAAATAGCAATAGAGTAGCAAAAAGGCTTGCAAATGTTACATCAATGGCTGCGGATTGGGAATATGGCTTCTCACACAAGAGTGTGTAAAATGTCCTCACTGTAAATGTCTGAACTGGTGGAACTAAAGAACAGAGCTCATCTGAACATTTGGAAATAGCAATGGAAAGATTAGCAAAAAAATGTCCTTGTAAATGTCTGACAGACTGGTGGAACTGACGGAACATTTGCCATGGAAATAGCAATATGGCTTGCAATGTTAAGTTGGGTGAGATAAACAACCTCAAAATGTCTGAAATGTTGGAAAGAACAGAGCTCATCTGAACATTTGCCATGGAAATAGCAAATAGCAAAAGGCCGCAATGTTACATCAATGGCTGCAGATTGGGGAATATGGCTTCTCACACAAGAGTGTGTAAATGTCCTCACTGTAAATGTCTGAACTGGTGGAACTAAAGAACAGAGCTCATCTGAACATTTGCCATGGAAATAGCAATAGAGTAGCAAAAGGCTTGCAATGTTACATCAATGGCTGCAGATGGGGGAATATGGCTTCTCACACAAGAGTGTGTAAATGTCCTCACTGTAAATGTCTGAACTGGTGAAAAAAGAACAGAGCTCATTCTGAACATTTGCCATGGAAATAGCAATAAAGTAGCAAATCTGAACATTTGCCATGGAAATGTTACATCAATGGCTGCAGATTGGGGAATATGGCTACTCACACAAGAGTGTGTAAATGTCCTCACTGTAAATGTCTGAACTGGTGGAACTAAAGAACAGAGCTCATCTGAACATTTGCCATGGAAATAGCAATAGAGTAGCAAAAGGCACAATGTTACATCAATGGCTGCAGATTGAGAATATGGCTTCTCACACAAGAGTGTGTAAATGTCCTCCTGGGAAATGTCTGAACTGGTGGAACTAAAGAACAGAGCTCATCTGAACATTTGCCATGGAAATAGCAATAGAGTAGCAAAAAGGCTTGCAATGTTACATCAATGGCTGCAGATTGGGAATATGGCTTCTCACACAAGAGTGTGTAAATGTCCTCACTGTAAATGTCTGAACTGGTGGAACTAAAGAACAGAGCTCATCTGAACATTTGCCATGGAAATACAATAGTAGCAAAAGCTTGCAATGTTACATCAAATTGGGGGCTTCACACAAGAGTGTAAATGTCCTCCTGTAAATGTCTGAACTGGTGGAACTAAAAGAACAGAGCTCATCTGAACATTTGCCATGGAAATAGCAATATAGTACAAAAGTGTGTAAATGTTACATCAATGGCTGAGACAGGAGAATATGGCTTCTCTAACTGGTGTGTAAATGTCTGAACTCACTGTAAAATGTCTGAACAGAGCTCATCTGAACATTTGCCATGGAAATAGCAATAGAGTAGCAAAAAGGCTTGCAATGTTACATCAATGGCTGCAGATTGGGGAATATGGCTTCTCACACAAGAGTGTGTAAATGTCCTCACTGTAAATGTCTGAACTGGTGGAACTAAAGGACAGAGCTCATCTGAACATTTGCCATGGAAATAGCAATAGAGTAGCAAAAGGCTTGCAATGTTACATCAATGGCTGCAGATTGGGGAATATGGCTTCTCACACAAGAGTGTGTAAATGTCCTCACTGTAAATGTCTGAACTGGTGGAACTAAAGAACAGAGCTCATCTGAACATTACATGCCATGGAAATCACAGAGTGTAAAGCAAAATGTCTGAACTGGAACTGCAATCATCTGAACATTCAATGGGCAATGTAGATTGCAATGTTACAATATGGATTGGGAATCACACAAGAGTGTGTAAATGTCCTCACTGTAAATGTCTGAACTGGTGGAACTAAAGAACAGAGCTCATCTGAACATTTGCCATGGAAATAGCAATAGATAGCAAAAAGGCTTCATCAATGTTGCATCATCAAGAATATGTCTTCTCTAACAGAAAATGTAAATGTCCCTCACTGTAAATGTCTGAACTGGTGGAACTAAAGAACAGAGCTCATCTGAACATTTGCCATGGAAATAGCAATAGAGTAGCAAAAAGGCTTGCAATGTTACATCAATGGCTGCAGATTGGGGAATATGGCTTCTCACACAAGAGTGTGTAAATGTCCTCACTGTAAAGGTCTGAACTGGTGAAACTAAAGAACAGAGCTCATCTGAACATTTGCCATGGAAATAGCAATAGAGTAGCAAAAAGGCTTTAAATGTTACATCAATGGCTGGATTGGGGAATATGGCTTCTCACACAAGAGTGTGTAAATGTCCTCACTGTAATGTCTGAACTGGTGGAACTAAAGAACAGAGCTCATCTGAACATTTGCCATGGAAATAGCAATAGAATAGCAAAAGGCTTGCAATGTTACATCAATGGCTGCAGATTGGGGAATATGGCTTCTCACACAACAGTGTGTAAATGTCCTCACTGTAAATGTCTGAACTGGTGGAACTAAGAACAGAGCTCATCTGAACATTTGCCATGGAAATAGCAATAGAGCAGCAAAAGGCTTGCAATGTTACATCAATGGCTGCAGATTGGGGAATATGGCTTCTCACACAAGAGTGTGTAAATGTCCTCACTGTAAATGTCTGAACTGGTGGAACTAAAGAACAGAGCTCATCTGAACATTTGCCATGGAAATAGCAATAGAGTAGCAAAAGGTTTGCAATGTTACATCAATGGCTGCCGGATTTGGGAATATGGCTTCTCACAAGAGTGTGTAAATGTCCTCACTGTAAATGTCTGAACTGGTGGAACTAAAGAACAGAGCTCATCTGAACATTTGCCATGGAAATAGCAATAGAGTAGCAAAAGGCTTGCAATGTTACATCAATGGCTGCAGATTGGGGAATATGGCTTCTCACACAAGTGTGTGTAAATGTCCTCACTGTAAATGTCTGAACTGGTGGAACTAAAGAACAGAGCTCATCTGAACATTTGCCATGGAAATAGCAATAGAGTAGCAAAGGCTTGCAATGTTACATCAATGGCTGCAGATTGGGGGAATATGGCTTCTCAAACAAGGTGTGTAAATGTCCTCACTGTAAAGATCTGAACTGGTGGAACTAAAGAACAGAACTCATCTGAACATTTGCCATGGAAATAGCAATAAGTAGCAAAAGGGTTTGCAATGTTACATCAATGGCTGCTGATTGGGGAATATGGCTTCTCACACAAGAATGTGTAAATGTCTCACTGTAAATGTCTGAACTGGTGGAACTAAAAGGACAGAGCTCATCTGAACATTTGCCATGGAAATAGCAATAGAGTAGCAAAAGGCTTGCAATGTTACATCAATGGCTGCAGATTGGGAATATGGCTTCTCACACAAGAGTGTGTAAATGTCCTCACTGTAAATGTCTGAACTGGTGGAACTAAAGCCTCATCTGAACAGCCATGGCTCATCTGAACATTTGCCATGGAAATAAAGCAATGTCTGAACTGGTGGAACTAAAAAAGGCTCATTGAACATTTTACATCAATGCAATGTTACATCTGGCAGATTGGGGAATATGGCTTCTCACACAAGAGTGTGTAAATGTCCTCACTGTAAATGTCTGAACTGGTGGAACTAAAAAGAACAGAGCTCATCTGAACATTTACCATGGAAATAGCAATAAGTAGCAAAAAGGTTTGCAATGTTACATCAATGGCTGCAGATTGGGGGGAATATGGCTTCTCACACAAGAGTGTGTAAATGTCCTCACTGTAAATGTCTGAACTGGTGGAACTAAAGGATGAGCTCATCTGAACATTTGCCATGGAAATAGCAATAGAGTAGCAAAAGGCTTGCAAAGTTACATCAATGGCTGCAGATTAGGGAATATGGCTTCTCACACAAGAGTGTGTAAATGTCCTCACTGTAAATGTCTGAACTGGTGGAACTAAAGAACAGAGCTCATCTGAACATTTGCCATGGAAATAGCAATAGAGTAGCAAAAGGCTTGTAAATGTTACATCAATGGCTGCAGATTGGGGAATATGGCTTCTCACACAAGAGTGTGTAAATGTCCTCACTGTAAAGGTCTGAACTAGTGGAACTAAAGAACAGAGCTCATCTGAACATTGCCATGGAAATAGCAATAGAGTAGCAAAAGGCTTGCAATGTTACATCAATGGCTGCAGATTGGGGAATATGGCTTCTCACACAAGAGTGTGTAAATGTCCTCACTGTAAATGTAAATGAACTAAAGAACTGGTGGAACTAAAAAAACAGAGCTCATCTGAACAATTTGCAGATGGAAATAGCAATAGAGTATGCAAATGGAACTGAATTGAAACTAAAGAACAGAATGAACATTTTGAAATCATATGGGGAAAGTTACATCAATGGGAATATGGCTTCTCACACAAGAGTGTGTAAAACTGTAAATGTCTGAACTGGTGGAACTAAAGAACAGAGCTCATCTGAACATTTGCCATGGAAATAGCAATAGAGTAGCAAAAGGCTTGCAATGTTACATCAATGGCTGCAGATTGGGAATATGGCTTCTCTCACAAGAGTGTGTAAATGTCCTGTAACTGTAAATGTCTGAACTGGTGGAACAATAAAGCAAAACAGAGCTCATCTGAACATTTGCCATGGAAATGTCAATGTAAATGTCTGAACTGGTGGAACTAAAGGACAGCTCAAAGGCAATTAGCAAAATGTTACATCAATGGCTGCAGATTGGGGAATATGGCTTCTCACACAAGAGTGTGTAAATGTCCTCACTGTAAATGTCTGAACTGGTGGAACTAAAGAACAGAGCTCATCTGAACATTTGCCATTGGAAATAGCAATAGAGTAGCAAAAGGCTTGCAATGTTACATCAATGGCTGCAGATTGAATAAACTTCTCACACAAGAGTGTGTAAATGTCCTCACTGTAAATGTCTGAACTGGTGGAACTAAAGGACAGAGCTCATCTGAACATTTGCCATGGAAATAGCAATAGAGTAGCAAAAGGCTTGCAATGTTACATCAATGGCTGCAGATTGGGGAATATGGCTTCTCACACAAGAGTGTGTAAATGTCCTCACTGTAAAGGTCTGAACTGGTGGAACTAAAGGACAGAGCTCATCTGAACATTTTCCATGGAAATAGCAATAGAGTAGCAAAAGGTTTGCAATGTTACATCAATGGCTGCAGATTGGAGAATATGGCTTCTCACACAAGAGTGGGTAAATGTCCTCACTGTAAATGTCTGAACTGGTGGAACTAAAGGACAGAGCTCATCTGAACATTTGCCATGGAAATAGCAATAGAGTAGCAAAAGGCTTGCAATGTTACATCAATGGCTGCAGATTGGGAATATGGCTTCTCACACAAGAGTGTGTAAATGTCCTCACTGTAAATGTCTGAACTGGTGGAACTAAAGAACAGAGCTCATCTGAACATTTGCCATGGAAATAGCAATAGAGTAGCAAAAGGCTTGCAATGTTACATCAATGGCTGCAGATTGGGGAATATGGCTTCTCACACAGTGAAAGTGTGCTCATCTTGAAATGGTCCTCATGTGAACATCTGTAAATGTCTGAACTGGTGGAACTAAAGGACAGGACTAAAGCTCATCTGAACATTTGCCATGGAAATAGCAATAGAGTAGCAAAAGGCACAATGTTACATCAATGGCTGCAGATTGGGGAATATGGCTTCTCACACAAGAGTGTGTAAATGTCCTCACTGTAAATGTCTGAACTGGTGGAACTAAAGAACAGAGCTCATCTGAACATTTGCCATGGAAATAGCAATAGAGTAGCAAAAAGGCTTGCAATGTTACATCAATGGCTGCAGATTGGGGAATATGGCTTCTCACACAAGAGTGTGTAAATGTCCTCACTGTAAATGTCTGAACAATTGGAAACCAAAGAACAGAGCTCATCTGAACATTTGCCATGGAAATAGCAATAGAGTAGCAAAAAGGCTTGCAATGTTACATCAATGGCTGCAGATTATGGCTTCTCACACAAGTGTGTAAATGTCCTCACTGTAAATGTCTGAACTGGTGGAACTAAAGGACAGAGCTCATCTGAACATTTGCCATGGAAATAGCAATAGAGTAGCAAAAAGGCTTGCAATGTTACATCAATGGCTGCAGATTGGGGGAATATGGCTTCTCACACAAGAGTGTGTAAATGTCTCACTGTAAAAAGGTCTGAACTGGTGGAACTAAGAACAGAGCTCATCTGAACATTTGCCATGGAAATAGCAATAGAGTAACAAAAAGGCTTGCAATGTTACATGGGAAAAGATTGGGGAAATGCTTCTCTGCAAGATTCCTCCTGGTCTGAATATGGAACTTCATCTGAACACAATGGAGTGTGTAATGTTACAAATGTCCTCACTGTAAATGTCTGAACTGTTGGAACTAAAAAACAGAGCTCATCTGAACATTTGCCATGGAAATAGCAATAGAGTAGCAAAAAGCTTTTGCAATGTTACATCAATGGCTGCAGATTGGGGAATAGTGTGTAAATGTCCTCACTGTAAATGTCTCTGGTGGAACTAAAGAACAGAGCTCATCTGAACATTTGCCATGGAAATAAATGTCCTCATCAATATGCAGAAATGGTCTGAACTGTAAATGTCCTCACTGTAAATGGAACTGGTGGAACTAAAGAACAGAGCTCATCTGAACATTTGCCATGGAAATAGCAATAGAGTAGCAAAAGGTTTGCAATGTTACATCAATGGCTGCAGATTGGGGGAATATGGCTTCTCACACAAGAGTGTGTAAATGTCCTCACTGTAAATGTCTGAACTGGTGGAACTAAAGGACAGAGCTCATCTGAACATTTGCCATGGAAATAGCAATAGAGTAGCAAAAGGCTTGCAATGTTACATCAATGGCTGCAGATTGGGGAATATGGCTTCTCACACAAGAGTGTGTAAATGTCCTCACTGTAAATGTCTGAACTGGTGGAACTAAGGACAGAGCTCATCTGAACATTTGCCATGGAAATAGCAATAGAGTAGCAAAAGGCTTGCAATGTTACATCAATGGCTGCAGATTGGGAATATGGCTTCTCACACTGAACTGGTGGAACTAAAAGAGTGTGTAAATGTCCTCACTGTAAATGTCAAGAGTGAACTGGTCTAAACTGGTGGAACTAAAGGACAGAGCTCATCTGAACATTTGCCATGGAAATAGCAATAGAGTAGCAAAAGGCTTGCAATGTTACATCAATGGCTGCAGATTGGGAATATGGCTTCTCACACAAGTGTGTAAATGTCCTCACTGTAAATGTCTGAACTGGTGGAACTAAAGAACAGAGCTCATCTGAACATTTGCCATGGAAATAGCAATAGAGTAGCAAAGGCTTGCAATGTTACATCAATGGCTGCAGATTGGGGAATATGGCTTCTCACAAGAGTGTGTAAATGTCCCTCACTGTAAAATGTCTGAACTGGTGGAACTAAAGAACAGAGCTCATCTGAACATTTGCCATGGAAATAGCAATAGAGTAGCAAAAGGCTTGCAATGTTACATCAATGGCTGCAGATTGGGGAATATGGCTTCTCACACAGAGTGTGTAAATGTCCTCACTGTAAAATGTCTGAACTGGTGGAACTAAGAACAGAGCTCATCTGAACATTTGCCATGGAAATAGCAATAGAGTAGCAAAAAGGCAATGTTACATTGCAATGAGAATTACATCAACAAAAATGTGTAAATGTCTGAACTGGTGGAATACAGGCTCATCTGAACATTTGCCACAAGTAGCAAAAGGCTTGCAATGTTACATCAATGGCTGCAGATTGGGTAAAATGGCTCTGAACTGTGTGTCCTCACTGTAAATGTCTGAACTGGTGGAACAGAGCTCATCTGAACATTTGCCATGGAAATAGCAATAGAGTAGCAAAAGGCTTGCAATGTTACATCAATGGCTGCAGATTGGGGAATATGGCTTCTCACACAAGAGTGGGTAAATGTCCTCACTGTAAATGTCTGAACTGGTGGAACTAAAGAACAGAGCTCATCTGAACATTTGCCATGGAAATAGCAATAAGTAGCAAAAAGGCTTGCAATGTTACATCAATGGCTGCAGATTGGGGAATATGGCTTCTCACACAAGAGTGTGTAAATGTCCTCACTGTAAATGTCTGAACTGGTGGAACTAAAGAACAGAGCTCATCTGAACATTTGCCATGGAAATAGCAATAGAGTAGCAAAAGGCTTGCAATGTTACATCAATGGCTGCAGATTGAAATGCTTCTCACACAAGAGTGTGTAAATGTCCTAACCGTAAATCTGAACTGGTGGCAAAGAACAGAGCTCATGAACATTTGCCATGGAAATAGCAATGATAGCAAAAGGCTTGCAATGTTACATCAATGGCTGCAGATTGTGTAAATGTCCTCACAAGAGTGTGTAAATGTCCTCACTGTAAATGTCTGAACTGGTGGAACTAAAGAACAGAGCTCATCTGAACATTTGCCATGGAAATAGCAATAGCAAAAGGCTTGCAATGTTACATCAATGGCTGCAGATTGGGGAATATGGCTCACACAAGAGTGTGTAAATGTCCTCACTGTAAATGTCTGAACTGGTGGAACTAAAGAACAGAGCTCATCTGAACATTTGCCATGGAAATAGCAATAGAGTAGCAAAAGGCTTGCAATGTTACATCAATGGCTGCAGATTGGGAATATGGCTCTCTCACACAAGTGTGTAAATGTCCTCACTGTAAATGTCTGAACTGGTGGAACTAAAGAACAGAGCTCATCTGAACATTTGCCATGGAAATAGCAATAGAGTAGCAAAAGGCTTGCAATGTTACATCAATGGCTGCAGATTGGGAATATGGCTTCTCACACAAGAGTGTGTAAATGTCCTCACTGTGTAAATGTCTGAACTGGTGGAACTAAAGGACAGAGCTCATCTGAACATTGCCATGGAAATATCAATAGAGTAGCAAAAGGCTTTGCAATGTTACATCAATGGCTGCAGATTGCAGAATATGGCTTCTCACACAAGAGTGTGTAAATGTCCTCACTGTAAATGTCTGAACTGGTGGAACTAAAGGACAGAGCTCATCTGAACATTTGCCATGGAAATAGCAATAGAGTAGCAAAAGGCTTGCAATGTTACATCAATGGCTGCAGATTGGGGAATATGGCTTCTCACACAAGAGTGTGTAAATGTCCTCACTGTAAATGTCTGAACTGGTGGAACTAAAGGACAGAGCTCATCTGAACATTTGCCATGGAAATAGCAATAGAGTAGCAAAAGGCTTGCAATGTTACATCAATGGCTGCAGATTGGGGAATATGGCTTCTCACACAAGAGTGTGTAAAATGTCCTCACTGTAAATGTCTGAACTGGTGGAACTAAGGACAGAGCTCATCTGAACATTTGCCATGGAAATAGCAATAGAGTAGCAAAAGGCTTGCAATGTTACATCAATGGGTTGCAGATTGGGGGAATATGGCTTCTCACACAAAAGTGTGGTCTGTAACTGGAACTGGTGGAACTAAAGGACAGAGCTCATCTGAACATTTGCCATGGAAATAGCAATAGAGTAGCAAAAAGGCTTGCAATGTTACATCAATGGCTGCAGATTGGGGAGAGCTCATATTGGCTTCTCACACAAGCTTGGCAATGTTACATCAATGGCTGCAGATTAAATGTCCTCACTGTAAATGTCTGAACTGGTGGAACTAAAGAACAGAGCTCATCTGAACATTTGCCATGGAAATAGCAATAGAGTAGCAAAAAGGCTTGCAATGTTACATCAATGGCTGCAGATTGGGAATATGGCTTCTCACACAAGGTGTGTAAATGTCCTCACTGTAAATGTATCTGAACTGGTGGAACTAAAGAACAGAGCTCATCTGAACATTTGCCATGGAAATAGCAATAGAGTAGCAAAAGGCTTGCAATGTTACATCAATGGCTGCAGATTGGGGAATATGGCTTCTCACACAAGAGTGTGTAAATGTCCTCACTGTAAAGGTCTGAACTAGTGGAACTAAAGAACAGAGCTCATCTGAACATTTGCCATGGAAATAGCAATAGAGTAGCAAAAGGCTTGCAATGTTACATCAATGGCTGCGGATTGGGGAATATGGCTTCTCACACAAGAGTGTGTAAATGTCCTCACTGTAAATGTCTGAACTGGTGGAACTAAAGAACAGAGCTACATCATCTGAACATTTGCCATGGAAATAGCAATAGAGTGGAGCAAAAAAGGCTCATTGCAATGTTACATCAATGGCTGCAGATCAATGGCTGCAATTATGGCTTCTCACACAAGAGTGTGTAAATGTCCTCACTGTAAATGTCTGAACTGGTGGAACTAAAGAACAGAGCTCATCTGAACATTTGCCATGGAAATAGCAATAGATGTAAAGGCTTTAATAGTTACAAAAGGCTTGCAATGTTACATCAATGGCTGCAGATTGGGGAATATGGCTTCTCACACAAGAGTGTGTAAATGTCCTCACTGTAAAGGTCTGAACTGGTGGAACTAAAGAACAGAGCTCATCTGAACATTTGCCATGGAAATAGCAATAGAGTAGCAAAAGGCTTGCAATGTTACATCAATGGCTGCAGATTGGGGAATATGGCTTCTAATAACAGAAGTGTGTAAATGTCCTCACTGTAAATGTCTGAACTGAGGTGGAACTAAAGGACAGAGCTCATCTGAACATTTGCCATGGAAATAGCAATAGAGCAAAAAAAAAAAAAAAAGGCTTGCAATGTTACATCAATGGCTGCAGATTGGGGAATATGGCTTCTCACACAAAAGAGTGTGTAAATGTCCTCACTGTAAATGTCTGAACTGGTGGAACTAAATCTGAACATTTGCCAGCTCATCTGAACATTTACATCATGGAAATAGCAATACTGTAAATGTCTGAACTGGTGGAACTAAAGAACAGAGCTCATCTGAACAATGTTACATCAATGGCTGCAGATTGGGGCTTCTCACACAGGGAATAAATGTCTGAACTTGGAACTAAACACAAGCTCATCTGAACATTTGCCATGGTAAATGTCCTCAATGTTAAATGGCTCTGAACTGGTGTGTAAATGTCCTCACTGGAACTAAAGGACAGAGCTCATCTGAACATTTGCCATGGAAATAGCAATAGAGTAGCAAAAGGCTTGCAATGTTACATCAATGGCTGCAGATTGGGGAATATGGCTTCTCACACAAGAGTGTGTAAATGTCCTCACTGTAAAGGTCTGAACTGGTGGAACTAAAGAACAGAGCTCATCTGAACATTTGCCATGGAAATAGCAATAGAGTAGCAAAAAGGCTTGCAATGTTACATCAATGGCTGCAGATTGGGGAATATGGCTTCTCACACAAGTGTGTAAATGTAAATGTCCTCACTGTAAATGTCTGAACTGGTGGAACTAAAGAACAGAGCTCATCTGAACATTTGCCATGGAAATAGCAATAGAGTAGCTAAAAAAGGCTTGCAATGTTACATCAATGGCTGCAGATTGGGGAATATGGCTTCTCACACAAGAGTGTGTAAATGTCCTCACTGTAAAGGTCTGAACTGGTGGAACTAAAGAACAGAGCTCATCTGAACATTTGCCATGGAAATAGCAATAGAGTAGCAAAAGGCTTGCAATGTTACATCAATGGCTGCAGATTGGGGAATATGGCTTCTCACACAAGAGTGTGTAAATGTCTCACTGTAAATGTCTGAACTGGTGGAACTAAAGAACAGAGCTCATCTGAACATTTGCCATGGAAATAGCAATAGAGTAGCAAAAGGCTTGCAATGTTACATCAATGGCTGCAGATTGGGTAAATGGCTTCTCACACAAGAGTGTGTAAAATGTCCCTCACTGTAAATGTCTGAACTGGTGGAACTAAAGAACAGAGCTCATCTGAACATTTGCCATGGAAATAGCAATAGAGTAGCAAAAGGCTTGCAATGTTACATCAATGGCTGCAGATTGGGGAATATGGCTTCTCACACAAGAGTGTAAATGTCCTCACTGTAAATGTCTGAACTGGTGGAACTAAAGAACAGAGCTCATCTGAACATTTGCCATGGAAATAGCAATAGAGTAGCAAAAGGCTTGCAATGTTACATCAATGGCTGCAGATTGGGGAATATGGCTTCTCACACAAGAGTGTGTAAATGTCCTCACTGTAAATGTCTGAACTGGTGGAACTAAAGAACAGAGCTCATCTGAACATTTGCCATGGAAATAGCAATAGAGTAGCAAAAAAGGCTTGCAATGTTACATCAATGGCTGCAGATTGGGGAATATGGCTTCTCACACAAGAATGTGTAAATGTCCTCACTGTAAATGTCTGAACTAGTGGAACTAAAAGGACAGAGCTCATCTGAACATTTGCCATGGAAATAGCAATAGAGTAGCAATGTTACAAATGGCTTGCTTCTCACACAAGAGTGTGTAAATGTTACTGTAAATCAATGGCTGCAGATTGAACATTTTGGGAAATATGGCTTCTCACACAAGAGTGTGTAAATGTGTGTAAATCCTCACTGTAAAGGTCTGAACTGGTGGAACTAAAGAACAGAGCTCATCTGAACATTTGCCATGGAAATAGCAATAGAGTAGCAAAAGGCTTGCAATGTTACATCAATGGCTGCAGATTGGGGAATATGGCTTCTCACACAAGAGTGTGTAAATGTCCTCACTGGAAAGGTCTGAACTAGTGGAACTAAAGAACAGAGCTCATCTGAACATTTGCCATGGAAATAGCAATAGAGTAGCAAAAGGCTTGCAATATTACATCAATGGCTGCAGATTGGGCAATATGGCTTCTCACACAAGAGTTTGTAAATGTCCTCACTGTAAATGTCTGAACTGTTGGAACTAAAGAACTGAGCTCATCTGAACATTTGCCATGGAAATAGCAATAGAGTAGCAAAAGGCTTGCAATGTTACATCAATGGCTGCAGATTGGGGAATATGGCTTCTCACACAAGAGTGTGTAAATGTCCTCACTGTAAATGTCTGAACTGGTGGAACTAAAAGAACAGAGCTCATCTGAACATTTGCCATGGAAATAAATAGAGTAGCAAAAGGCTTGCAATGTTACATCAATGGCTGCAGATTGGGGAATATGGCTTCTCACACAAGAGTGTGTAAATGTCCTCACTGTAAATGTCTGAACTGGTGGAACTAAAGAACAGAGCTCATCTGAACATTTGCCATGGAAATAGCAATAGAGTAGCAAAAGGCTTGCAATGTTACATCAATGGCTGCAGATTGTAAATGGGAGAATATGGCTCATCTGAACATTTGCCTCACACAAGAGCTTGCAATGTAAATGTCCTCACTGTAAAATGTCTGAACTGGTGGAACTAAAGGACAGAGCTCATCTGAACATTTGCCATGGAAATAGCAATAGAGTAGCAAAAGGCTTGCAATGTTACATCAATGGCTGCAGATTGGGGAATATGGCTTCTCACACAAGAGTGTGTAAATGTCCTCACTGTAAATGTCTGAACTGGTGGAACTAAAGAACAGAGCTCATCTGAACATTTGCCATGGAAATAGCAATAGAGTAGCAAAAGGCTTGCAATGTTACATCAATGGCTGCAGATTGGGGAATATGGCTTCTCACACAAGAGTGTGTAAATGTCCTCACTGTAAATGTCTGAACTGGTGGAACTAAAGGACAGAGCTCATCTGAACATTTGCCATGGAAATAGCAATAGCAAGTAGCTGCAGAAAAATGGCTTCACAATGTTACATCAATGGCTGCAGATTGGGGAATATGGCTTCTCACACAAGAGTGTGTAAATGTCCTCACTGTAAATGTCTGAACTGGTGGAACTAAAGGACAGAGCTCATCTGAACATTTGCCATGGAAATAGCAATAGAGTAGCAAAAGGCTTGCAATGTTACATCAATGGCTGCAGATTGGGGAATATGGCTTCTCACACAAGAGTGTGTAAATGTCCTCACTGTAAATGTCTGAACTGGTGGAACTAAAGAACAGAGCTCATCTGAACATTTGCCATGGAAATAGCAATAGAGTAGCAAAAGGCTTGCAATGTTACATCAATGGCTGCAGATTGGGGAATATGGCTTCTCACACAAGAGTGTGTAAATGTCCTCACTATGTAAAGGTCTGAACTGGTGGAACTAAAGGACAGAGCTCATCTCATGAACATTTGCCATGGAAATAGCAATAGAGTAGCAAAGGCTTGCAATGTTACATCAATGGCTGCAGATTGGGGAATATGGCTTCTCACACAAGAGTGTGTAAATGTCCTCACTGTAAATGTCTGAACTGGTGGAACTAAAAGAACAGAGCTCATCTGAACATTTGCCATGGAAATAGCAATAGAGTAGCAAAAGGCTTGCAATGTTACATCAATGGCTGCAGATTGGGGAATATGGCTTCTCACACAAGAGTGTGTAAATGTCCTCACTGTAAATGTCTGAACTGGTGGAACTAAAGGACAGAGCTCATCTGAACATTTGCCATGGAAATAGCAATAGAGTAGCAAAAAGGCTTGCAATGTTACATCAATGGCTGCAGATTGGGGAATATGGCTTCTCACACAAGAGTGTGTAAATGTCCTCACTGTAAATGTCTGAACTGGTGGAACTAAAGGACAGAGCTCATCTGAACATTTGCCATGGAAATAGCAATAGAGTAGCAAAAGGCTTGCAATGTTACATCAATGGCTGCAGATTGGGGAATATGGCTTCTCACACAAGAGTGTGTAAATGTCCTCACTGTAAATGTCTGAACTGGTGGAACTAAAGAACAGAGCTCATCTGAACATTTGCCATGGAAATAGCAATAGAGTAGCAAAAGGCTTGCAATGTTACATCAATGGCTGCAGATTGGGGAATATGGCTTCTCACACAAGAGTGTGTAAATGTCCTCACTGTAAATGTCTGAACTGCAGATTGGAACTAAAGAACAGAGCTCATCTGAACATTTGCCATGGAAATAGCAATAGAGTAGCAAAAGGCTTGCAATGTTACATCAATGGCTGCAGATTGGGAATATGGCTTCTCACACAAGAATGTGTAAATGTCCTCACTGTAAAGGTCTGAACTGGTGGAACCAAAGAACAAGCTCATCTGAACATTTGCCATGGAAATAAATGTCCAATGTTACATCAATGGCTGCTGCTTCTAAATGTCCTCACTGTAAACTGAACTGGTGGAACTAAAGAACAGAGCTCATCTGAACATTTGCCATGGAAATAGCAATAGAGTAGCAAAAGGCTTGCAATGTTATCATCAATGGCTGCAGATTGGGGAATATGGCTTCTCACACAAGAGTGTGTAAATGTCCTGGCACTGTAAATGTCTGAACTGGTGGAACTAAAGAACAGAGCTCATCTGAACATTTGCCATGGAAATAGCAATAGAGTAGCAAAAGGCTTGCAATGTTACATCAATGGCTGCAGATTGGGGAATATGGCTTCTCACACAAGAGTGTGTAAATGTCCTCACTGTAAATGTCTGAACTGGTGGAACTAAAGAACAGAGCTCATCTGAACATTTGCCATGGAAATAGCAATAGAGTAGCAAAAGGCTTGCAATGTTACATCAATGGCTGCAGATTGGGGAATATGGCTTCTCACACAAGAGTGTGTAAATCCTCCTGTAAATGTCTGAACTGGTGGAACTAAAAAGGCTCATCTGAACATTTGCCATGGAAATAGCAATAAGTAGCAAAAGGCTTGCAATGTTACATCAATGGCTGCAGATTGAACATGTGAAAATGTCCTCACTGTAAAGGTCTGAACTGGTGGAACTAAAGGACCCTCATCAATAAATAGCAATAGAAGGAAAAGGCTTGCAATGTTACATCAATGGCTGCAGATTGGGGGAATATGGCTTCTCACAAGAGTGTGTGTAAATGTCCTCACTGTAAATGTCTGAACTGGTGGAACTAAAGGACAGAGCTCATCTGAACATTTGCCATGGAAATAGCAATAGAGTAGCAAAAGGCTTGCAATGTTACATCAATGGCTGCAGATTGGGGAATATGGCTTCTCACACAAGTGTGTGTAAATGTCCTCACTGGAAAGGTCTGAATTAGTGGAACTAAAGAACAGAGCTCATCTGAACATTTGCCATGGAAATAGCAATAGAGTAGCAAATAGCTTGCAATGTTGTATCTATGGGAAAGAGGCTGCTGAACTTGCTTAAGAGATGTAGAAATGTCACACTCTGTAGAAAATGGGCTGGGTGAAAAACATATTCCTGTATATAACAGATGGATAAATTTAATTTTTATTTCTTAACATACGTGAGATACTTGTGTTTTTATTTGCTTCTTTCTCTTTAGGCTTGTGCAATATCACCTCCACTCTGGACTCATCTTACACTACGGTCCGACACCTGTTTGATCTTGTCTACCTAAGATCAAAATCACGTGGGTAGGTAAGACTTGAGATCGAAGCAGTTACTTCAGTAACCAGATGTTGGGAGTGAGCTGGGAATGACGGAGCTGATATCGAACTGGTTGCAGCTGGTGTGAGGCTGTTAGCACTGATGACCAGTGTGACATATTGGTACCCTGACCAAGGGATTCCACTGGGTAGCAACGATGACCGAGTGACCAAGACACAGACTGGTGGCAGCAACTAACAGTCAGCTCCAAAACGCGGGTGTAAATAAGGAACAGAGCTCATCTGAAAAATTGCCATGGAAATTTCAATAGAGTAGCAAAAGGATTGCTATGTTGCATCTATGGGAAAGAGGCATCAGATTGGAGAATATGACTTCCATTACAAGATTGTGTAAATATCCTAGCGATAAAGGTGTGACATGATGGAAATAAAGAATGGACCGCTTCTGAACATTTGTTATGAAAATAGGAATAGGGTAGCAAGAGGATTGCAGTGTTGCAACGATGGGAAACAGGCTTGAGATTGGAGAATATGACTCCCTTTACAAGACTGTGAAAATATAATATACATAAAGTCTGAGCTGATAGAAATACAGAATGGAGTTCATCTGAACATTTGTTATGGCAAAATAGAAAGGCTTACAATGTTAGATATAATGAAAGAGACTGCAGGTTGAAGAATATTGCTTTCCTTAAAATGCTTTAATGGTCTGAATACTCAACTGAACATTTGTTATGGAAATAGCAATAAGAAAGACTTACAATGTTGTATATAATGAAAAGACTGCAGGTTGAAGAATATTGCTTTCCTTAAAATGCTTTAATGGTCTGAACTAGTAGAACTCATCTGAACATTTAAATTATGGAAATCAAGTTTTATAATAGAGACTGCAGAAGAAAGGCTTACAATGCTTTTGTCTTAATATAATGAAAGAGACAATAGAATAGAGAAAAGGCTTTACAATGTTGTATATAATGAAGAATAGGTTGCTTTCCTTAAAATGCTTTAATGGTCTTAACTAGTAGAACTCATCTGAACATTTGTTATGGAAATAGCAATAGTGTAGAGAAAGGCTTTCAATGTTTTATATAATGAAAGAGACTGCAGGTTGAAGAATATTGCTTTCAATACAATGCTTTAATGGTCTGAACTAGTAGAACTCATCTGAACATTTGTTATGGAAATAGCAATAGAATAGAGAAAGGCTTACAATGTTGTATATAATGAAAGAGACTGCAGGTTGAAGAATATTGCTTTCCTTAAAATGCTTTAATGGTCTGAACTAGTAGAACTCAACTGAACATTTGTTATGGAAATAGCAATAGTCTACAATGTTGTAGAGTAATGAAAAGAAAGGCTTATGGAAATGTTGAAAACACAATGTTGTAAGAGACTATAGGTTGAAGAATATTGCTTTCCTTACAATGCTTTAATTTGAACTATAATCTGAAAGAGAAATAGCAGTAGTAGCTTTCAATGTAATGAAAGAACTAGGTTGAAGAATATTGCTTTCCTTACAATGCTTTAATGGTCTGAACTAGTAGAACTCATCTGAACATTTGTTATGGAAATATTGATAGGTTTATGATATTGAATCTCTGGTGAAAGAGCCTGATGAGTGGAAAAATATCACTTCCACAAGACTATGTAAATCATTAGTAGGAAAATGGGAATTATACATGTCTTCATTATTAATGTTTGGCCTAATCTGATACAAAGAGAATTTTTACTGTGGATTTTTATCATATGTTTTTTTTTGTAGTGGATACTCATATTAGTAGTATGTTAGTAGTATGTCATTTGTAGATTCTCATATTATTGTATGTTCTCCTTTTATTTATTAAATAGTATATTTACTTTTGTCTACCAGCTTGAATGTTCAAGTAATTTTTACCTGACTGACTGCTCTTAGTGGCCAAGTTGGTTATGGCTTAACAGCAGTTTCCTCTGCAGGACTCAGGTTCAAGTCCTACCAAAGAGAGCACATCTTTCTTTATTATAATTTCTTGAACTATCATGCCAGTAGAAACAAATTAATAATGATAAATGGAACACCTACTCAATTACAAGTATCCACTAAAAATAGTGTTTTTTAAGTGATAAAAATCTCTGATACTTATAAAGGTAAATCCTGACTGGAGTGATAGAATGAGTTGTGACCATCTAACAATAAATTGCACATTTAAGTTCATAGAGAAAGATCAGAAAGCTTTGTTTTTGAGGTACAAACTATTTCCTCCTATTTAGCTGTTAGGGCTTCATCAGAGGAGGCTTTAGCTGCAAGCCTCTGATCATTTTGATTTTAAAAAGTGTCTCCATAAACTTCACCCTAACCCTATACTGCATAGATGCTTACTAATGATTTGAGAATATTTCAATGTAGATATTTCAATGTAGAGATTTAATAAAAAATATAAACTTGAGAGATGTTAGAACATCAGAAGACTGGCCATTCACAATGACCTTTATAGATCTACTTGAGAAAAATAGGACTTGACAATTGCATAAACCCTTCCAGAAAGACCATAGCTGGAGACTTTGTCACAAACTTTTATGCTACATCTGTTTAAAAGCTTCTGAGGTACACTACATTTCAATAGTTTGAAGTGACCCAGGATAATTTTTTAAATTGGCCTGAAAGTGGTTGTTTTTACTTTAAATAAGAGAAAAATACTATACATGGTTAAAAATGTGAGACATGATTGTTTATTAGAAATTTTATAATGAAAAAAAAATTTTATGATTATATTTTGCTTCCGTCAAAATATCCTTCATTAGCTTTGATTAATATAACACAAATTTTTGGCATTCATTGCAAAAATTTCTCAAAGTATAAGTTTGATAATTGATTTCATTCTTTTTTCAATGACTAGGTGCTGTTTTTCATTTTCTTTTTCATTCTTCTGTCAAGTTCATGCTACAGAATGCTAATTCTGGGGATGGCTTTGAACTTTTGAACTATAATATATATATATATATATATATATATGAAATCTATCATCATTGATTATTCTGAAGGTGAGGACACTTAAAACATCAGGAGTAGACCTAAAAACCCATACAGTTTGTCACTCAGGAGGTTGTTTCTGATGACGTGGTCAGCTACCTCGTTGATAGTTCAAAGATTTGGTAATAACACTGAGGATAAGTATAGGGTGTGATACTGTGATGGACATGAATGCTCACTAGTATTCTTGGAAACAATGCAAACAGTTGACAAATCCTATAATCTTTGGAAACATTTCTCTTCCAGACAGCAGGAATGGAGATACAGGGTTAAGTACAACAAGAGTGATTTTATCCAGACCAGTGACCTTCAAAGAGTCAAAGTTTTTGATGAGTTTTGAGATTTTCAAACTGAGATAAGTCTTAAAGCTTGTGTTCCATGAGAGGAGGAAAGTCAGGTAGAGGATGGTCTTAATTATTTAATGAGGAGTTTGAGGCAAAATTTCTTACACAAAGCTTAGACTTGGAAAGAAAATAAATACAAGCACATCATTAGAAGTGAACTCCAACTGCCAGCCTAGAAACCAAAGCAGCAGAAGTTATTCCTTAAGTGGGTTGTCTAAGAACATTAGACAATGTTGCTCATATGTGAAGACTAAAGGACCCATTGGGAGAAGCTGGTGTTGCAAAACCGTTAAGAAATGAGAAGCCATGCACCCAGATAGAAGGATTAATATTGATCACAAGACACAACCCTACACTGACTAATGCTAACTGGGTATTTCTAAGCCACAAAGTTCTTTCTTTTTATTTTAATCATTTCACCCCAAGCAAGGTAATAAAGCCACTAAAACACAAGGGATTTGTTACATTATTGCTTAATGCATGTTCCTTTATGTCACAGAATGTGATTCTTGCTCTCTGATATGTCCCTTTTCTCCCTAAACTTTTTCTCATTCTTTTTCTTCTAATACCTAAAAAAAGCTGGTCTCAAACTTGCGTCTGACCTGTTTTCCATGAGTTAATGTAGCATGGTGGAAACAAAGAAGTTATTCATGCTTTACAACCCTGCAACTGATGACTGATACTAACAAAAAAAGGCAGTCCCATGTAAGCTGTTTCAGCGGCATCCAGCATCTGTAGTGATAACATAACAAAAAAAAAAAAAAAAAAGGGAGTACATGCATGAAAATAGAAGGATTCCTGTCAAAGATATCACCACAGGGCAAGCTGAAAACTAAGACTAATGCTTCGGAAAGTTGGAAGCTCTGCAAACAGGTGTGGAATAATTACAGCATTGTGACCAAACTACACAAAACAAAGAATACCAAACAGCACTATTTCTTCATACTATCTGACCATTGATATTTTACAACTGATTTCAATTTGCTTCAATGGAAAATAAAGATGACTTGAACATGGTAATAGACCAGTTTAAACAACATTTTATTTGACAGGCCAATGTCATCAGAAACAAAGTAAGAACATTGATTCATATCTAACTATACTTTATAACCTAGTGAAGTCTTGTAATTTTTGTAAATACATACATGATTCTTTAGTACATGATTGTATAGTATTGGGTGTAAGAGACAACCAGGCATGTACAAGAATACTACAGATTTCAGTATTAAATCTGAAACAATGTAGTGACATATGCCGATTTTGTGAAGCTACAGCTATACAGTTGAAAGCTATGAGAGACCTGGACATGACAGATGAAATAAACAGAGTGCAAAAATAAAGTTACCAATAAACAGGGACAATTAAGCTGTAATTTTTGTGGCAAGACTCACGAAAACCAGAAAGAATTGTGTCACAGAGGTTGAAATTAAGCATGAAATTGTGTTTTTTTTTCAAATCCTTCCAGTGACACAGAATGTGAATATGTGTTATGTGTAAACTTGGAGATAGGGAGAGCAACCAGATAAGATTGTCTATGCAAATATGATACCTGAGAAAAGGAAGGTGTAGTTCCAAGTGGACTGTGGCGCTACCATCAATGTAATCCTGCAGAAATATGTGCGTAATACCTATCTGCAACCGCCTCTCACAAAACTCAAAATGTGGAATGGGACAAAACTAGCATCTATTAGATAATGTTGAACTGTGATGTGCTAGCCACAAATATGAAAAAATATTCAGTGGAATTCAGTCGCCAAGAAGAGTTTGACCCTGTTTTAAGAAAACGT
Source organism: Acanthosepion pharaonis (assembly GCA_903632075.3). NCBI lineage: Eukaryota > Metazoa > Mollusca > Cephalopoda > Sepiida > Sepiidae > Acanthosepion > Acanthosepion pharaonis. Next base: position 69,124 of record CAHIKZ030003667.1, read on the forward strand.
GCAAGCAAACAGATAGACCTAATAACTGTGCACTATGATAACATCACTAATGTAAGTTTAGTGCCAGAATGCAAGCAACTATTAACGGATGATGCAGATGTCTTCAACAGTGAACTAGGATCATTATCTGGGGTAGTTGCACATTTACATGTTCATGAAACTGTCACACCACATATTGCTGCAGTAGGACTCATGCCATTGTTTATGATTCCTCAAGTTAGAAAAAGAAACACTAATACCACAAACCATAGCTTATTGTCCATCTCAGAAGGTTGGTGTTGATTTATTTGAATTTGACAGCATCAACTATCTTGTAATTGTTAACTATTTTTCAAACTTGAGGACACTACTGCCTTAACTGTCATTGAATTGAAGGCAGACTTTGCAAGATATGAGATTCCATGTCGATTGATTTCTGATGGAGGAACCTAGTTTATGTCTTCATCCTTCAAGAACTTTTTTGAATAAAGGGTTTTTGAACATGTCATGACAAGCTCTGGAAATCAACAGGCAAATGGCAAAGCCAAATCTGCAATTAAGAGTGCAGAACGGCTCATGAGAAAAAAACAAGACGCCCACATGGACCAGTTTCTAGCATTGCTTAATGTCAGAAACACCTTAACCCATGGAATGGAAAGCAGTCCTTCTCAGTGTGTAGTCATCGCAACTGTACACTTCTCCATTGAGGAGCAACTTGCTAAACCTTAAAATGGTTAGCCTTGAACCAAGTGATAAGACTCTACTGGAACACAGACAGAAAGATTCAGAGCAAATACTATGACCGTCATAATGCTACAAAGGAGAAGAAAGTAAATTGTTTAAGATGTTAGGGACAATCATTAACCTTCGTGCCTGTAAAAATCAAAAACAAAAGAGCTGTGTGTCAAAATTTTTTCCTTTGACACTGCTATTATTTTAACTATCTTTACTTCCTCAGCAATGTTTTTTGTTTTATAAGGTGATGATTAGAATTTATAAGGTGATGATTAGATATTATAAGGTGATGATTAGAATTTATAAGGTGATGATTAGAATTTTAATAAAACCCAAACATATGAAAGTGAATTTATAGATTTTCTTTGTTGAGAATTGACAACAAAATATTAAACACTGTATTAGATTTTGTTTATTTACAAGAATAATATTATATTTACAACATTCTAAAAATGGAAAATAACTAATTCTACAATGCAATGTTTATCATCAATTTATAAAGAAATAAAAATAAAAATATTTTTATACATAAATTTACAAAAAATGTCTGTGAGCAAGAAAATTTAAATAAACACATAACGATGAATAATTGGAATATGTTTTTTTTTTAAATTAATTTTCCAGTCAATTCTTTCCAATAATTTATATTGCTATTTTCATAAAATTATGCATAAAAAGGAAACCTGTTTTCATACTTATTCATGAAATGATAAATAATAAATATTCATGAAATGATAAGTAATAAATATTACATTGTTGATGGTTTAAAAGTTTTTATACTTTTGTAATTATTTTAAGATTACTGAATAAAAAGATTTCTTTTCACATTTATATCTTTATAAAATGCTATATAATAAATATCATATAGAGCAACTCAAGGCAGTGTAATGGTTAGCAAACTTGTCTCGCTAGAACAATTATGACTAAATAATGAGTTCGATCTTAGAAAATCGCTATAATAATAATAATAATAAATATCACATTGGGTCACATATTTTTATAATTTTCTAAATAAACATTGCCGATGGAGTGATGGAAGTACAAAATAATAGTGACGTCAAGAAGAAAGTAAGACCGTTTTGACACACACTGAAATTTAGTTTACCATGTTACCATTAGGAGGAAATTGGGCAAATCTTATCAAATATAATAAATAAAATGTTTCAAGATGCTAGCAAATAGAATAAAGTCTGTTGTGTATGGCATGAGCAAATTAAATGATAATATATCATATGCGACCAAGTACAATGTATTGTGTAAGATTTTATCAATCAGTAATTGGTATTAGTGTTGTATATAGTGCTGCAAAATAGAATAAAAAAATGAGGTAAAATGCTAGAAAGGAGAATGAATACATAGACTAGCCAAGTAGAATACAAGAAATGATACAAAATGCTATCGTCAATGTGCTGATTCCCTTCAGGACATTGGAGATCATGGCTCTCCACAATCTCCTGTTCTTTGTAGCTCTTAATAAATTTTGTCTTTTTGTTATCTCTCCTAAACCTTGTTCCACCATCTATTTACTCAAACTCACTAGGTTATATATTGTTTTCCTCTGCCCATCTTGCCTTCATCCTGTCAGTATCAAATTTCCCAACCCTTCTTTCCTCATCATATGCCCTAAAAATTTCAACTATTTCTTCCTAATGTTAAGTATATGTCCTTTTTGTTTCCATTTTCTCTAAAACGCTGTCATTGTTCACATATTCGATCCATGATATGCTCAACATCCTTCTGTAGTCCTACTGTATGAAGCAGAAACTTGGACATTATCCATTTGTCTTGAAAGATGGCTGGATGGAGCATATACAAATCTACTTAGAAAAATCCAGAACTTCAGATGGAGATTCCATGCAATGCTGAACACAATTTATGGAGAACTGAGACGAATCTCTGTTAAGCTAAAACAAAATCGATTGCAGTTTGCCGGCCACTGCTCTGAGCAGACGAGGAGGTCATCTCATCCTTACTGCTATGGCATCCTTCTAGAGGCGTCTTCTTGAGAAAGTTGACTTACCCAGACACCATGGCTCTTGACTCAGGGTTGGATGTTGGTGATCTGGCAGGACTGAGCAGTGTGGATAGGGACTGTTAATGGAGTTCCAACCACAGAGAGGCCAAAGGATGATGATGATGATGACGATGACGATGGTGTTGATGATAACCACATTTCTGTTCTTTCAAGTCCTTCTTCATCTGTAATGTGAGTTTACAGTATTTACTGACATTTAGGACGACTGATATTACACAACAGTTCAATACTCTTTTCTTTGTTTCTAACAAAATTTTCCTGTTTCTTAATCGCTTAACTTTTAAAAGGCGTTTTCGCTATTCCAATGGGCATTTGTATTTTAGTGTCACACATTTTCCATCTGTTAAAAATATCCCAAGAATTTCAATTGAACTTGTTCAATTTTGGTATCTCCAATTTCTGATTAGCATGTTAGATTATTCCTTTTGTAAACAATCATGCATTCGGTCACGCAATTCAGGTTTAGTCCCTTCTTCTCACTTGTGGGTTTCCTTTCTGTATCTGCTAGTAACGCTTTCATCTGCATATATAATGTTAAGATGGCGGCTGTCAACAATGAATTCTGTTAGTAGTTCTAAGTCTGGTGAGAAGAGACGCCTTTGTCTTATTTATGTATATCAATATATTAAAAGATGTGTTGTATGATGCCAGCAATTATAATAAAAAAAAATACCGCAAGTTGTTCTCAATTAGCTGAAAGAAAATGGTTCCAATGCTACAAAATGCCATCAAAGAAATGGTATAAGATTCTATCAATTTGAAGAACCTGTGTTGGTGTCTGATTCTGGCTCGTGAAATAAAAGAATGGATATATGATACCACAAAGTCAAATAAAAGATAAAATGTAAGATGTTAAGAAGAATACAGGAAATGGTGTGCAATAGTACTATTTAGAATGGTAGATATGGTGTTAGTAAATAGGATAAAGATTGAACGAAATAGTTTAAGTTGCTACCAAAAAGTATAAAAATCATTTGTAAAGTATAAAGTGTATTTGACCACTCACCAAAGTTATTGTTGGATTAGCTCCCTTGCTTGGAAAAATTAAAATTTATAAAACCCTCAATTTTTCAAAGTTGACGCTTGCTAATAAGATAAAGTCTTAATGAACCGTTTCTAGATACCACTCATTACATTTGCTAACAGAAAAGATAAATATAAATCTTTTGTTCTGATATTAACGTCCATGAGTTTTTGTTACAAACACTTCTCTCCTTTGTTCAGGACTATCTTTGCTTTGTCCTGTCATTAATATTGCTCAACTATTAAAGTCTCTGAAATATCTTCAAATTGTTACGCATCTTCTTTCACCTATGATAACACCACAACTCGAATTTTCCTTAATATTACTTCAGCACTAACGTTACTGAGTTTCTTTCTTCAAGGACTCTACATCAAATATATGAACACTTACGAAAGACATTTTTGCATGCATTTGTTTACATTCCTTTTCTTACAAGAACATTACATAACCATACTTAAACAGTGACTATAATCATAATTTGATACTTCTTTATAGCACATCCTTGAAAATCACGTGGTCCTTATTTCATCCAATGAATATCTTTTATATGTATTTCCGTTTTGTTGCCAAAAATAAAATTGGACGTTATTTTTTTTTAATCAAATACAAATGCCTTGTTGTTTTGTACTTAGTTTGTTGTCAAACATCTTTTGAACAATTTTGTTTTCAGAACCTTGAGCACAAGCACACACCCTGCAAACACACGTGCAACATTAGCACTAGATGAAGGAAATAGACTATGATGTTTGAAATATGATGGAAAGCAGAAAAAGAAAAGGTGTAAAATGTCATCAATTAGGACCAAAGTTGTGGTGTACGAGACATGCAAGTGAAATAAAAGAAAAGGTGTGGGATGTTATCAATTGGGACAAAATAAGTTGTGTACGAGGTAAGGAAGGAGGATGAATAAAACAGTGTAAGATATCAATTAGGATCAAATGTGTGGTGTACGAGGTAGGCAAGTAGAAATAAAGAAAAGGTGTAAGCTACTGACAGTTAAATATGATCCTACCAAATAAAATATAGAATTTTTTTTAATTTGCTTCCATGTAAAAGAAATGAATTTCTATATGAAAGAAACAAGTGGAATAATAGAAATGGTATAATTTTTTTTTTCAAGGAGAATATACTCTTAGGCAGATTATTTATCTAAAGTCGGAAAGGGGTGGGGCCAAGAAGCGAGGCTTGAGGGATGTCTGCGTTGATCGCCTGAGGACTGGCTGTTGACAACTACCTTCAGGGACCTATGCTACCAAGCAGAATAACAAGGATGGTGTCACATGAAAATACAATGAAGAAGAATAGAACAACAGAAAGGCTATTTATGACATTGCTAATAATTTGAAGAAAAAGAAAAAAACGGCTTAAATTAAATTGAAAGAGAATACAAAAACGAAGAAGGTAGTAGATAGATTGAAGGATATACCGAAAACAAGAGAAAATATAATTTTTTTTATCTTGTTTTCTCATATCGTGCGTAACGGGTTAGTAGATAACGCTAGAGTCCACTTAGACATCTGGTTAAAGTGAAGCCCAGGGGACAATGTGAGGGGGAGTGCAGTGACCTCTGCGAGGCGACCGGTGCTGGCATATTTTTGGACAAAGATCATCTAGGTAGTTGCAGATCATTTTATGGCTACAAGTAGAAGAAGCAGAGACTAAGGAAATAATCCCATGTCACTTGTTGATAGGGGTGGGTGGAGTTGTGTATCGCTGAAGAAATGAGATCTCGTTGGATACAATGCAGAAATCCGAATGACGAAGAATTTGGACAACTGGTAAGATAATAGTCACGTCGGGGTCACCACTCCTGCGGCGCTTTACCTATTCCAGCATCCGCTGACGCCTGACGATCTAATCCAGTGCCCACTGACGTCCAGCGCCCGTTAACGTCCGGATACCGTTCCCGAACAAACGACCTCTGTAATCTTACTATCCACCGTTCGCAAATAAAGACACAATTTCCATCGTCTACAACGTTTGTCATCCTTCTTTGCTATTGCTATCTCCTTGCCTTTGTGTCCCCTTTTTAGTTGTACGGTCGATTGGCACTCACACCTCTCGGCCCTCTGCAACAAGTGGTGACCCCGACGCGATCTATAGACACAGGCAAACGGCTAGCAGAGAAGATGACGGAAAACACCGAATCAGAAATCGACACATCAGCCGCCCTGATACAACTACCGCCATACAACTCGATCAACACCAGGAGTTGGTTTATTCAACTTGAGGCGATATTTTCAGCCCGAAAGGTCACACGACATAACACTAAGTACGCCTCCGTGGTACAAGCCTTACCAGCATCGATTGTTGAAGAAGTGGAAGACATCCTTCTCAATACTCCGGACCAACTCCCATACACCTGCCTCAAAGAAGCCATCCTCAAACGAACTGGACGTTCGGACGAAGACCTCATCAGAGGCCTATTCTCTAATGTGTCTCTCGGCGATAGAACGCCATCCCAGCTCCTCCGCCTGATGAAGAGCCGCCTCGGGAACAACACCATGGAAGAACCCATCCTCCGAGGGCTATGGATGGATCGGTTACCACCGAATATAACGCAAGTCCTAGCCCTGGTACCAGTAGAAACGCTCCTTGACGTTGTGGCCGATTCAGCCGACAAAATATACTCCCAGGCTCACCAAAATTTCACCAGGTTGAAAACCACGGAAATCACACACTACGCCTCGAAGAGGAGATGACCCAGCTACGCGCAGAGTTGAGAGACTTGAAACTTTCCCTATGACGGAGGCAGCGAAGCCCAGCACCACGAAATCGAAGCCGTACCCGCAGCTCAAGTCCAGGACGGAGAAACAGTGCGGACGAACGTTGGTACCACCAAACCTTCGATGAACAAGCCCGCAAGTGCCACCCTCCCTGCAGACGCAATAAGACCCAGGGAAAACGAATAAACCGACAGGCAGCGACGACGATCCCTGTCGGTACTCGCTCACACAGTCGTCTCTTTTACGTGTGGGACCGTAACAATGGCCTCAAATTCCTAGTTGACACTGGCGCAGCCATCAGCGTGATACCACCCACCAACAGATCCGCCTTGAAACCCACCTCATTCCAACTTCGAGCGGCAAACGGCTCCACCATAGAAACCTATGGGACCAAGGAGCTTACCTTAAACATCAACCTCAGGCGCGACTTCAAGTGGTCATTCACTGTAGCTGACGTCAAGACACCCTTGCTCGGTGCCGACTTCTTGGCACATTACAACCTGGCTGTCCATATGAAGACGAGGACCCTGTCCGACAACACAACATCCATCAAGATCACAGGGATCCCTTCGAGTTTCAACACAACTAGGATTAGCGTGGCAACACAGCACGACCCACGCTACGTAGAAATCCTGCGCCGGTACAAGCACCTCACGCAACCCATCAAACCAACTGATGCAGGCGACCATCAGACCCAACACCATATAAAGACCACAGCATATTCACGGCCACGACAGCTCCCTCCACACAAACTAGCATATGCCAAGAAAGCGTTTGAGGAGTTGCTGGCCGACAATATCATCCGACCCTCAGACAGCCCATATGCTTCACCACTGGATCTGGTGCCCAAATCCGACGGGGATTTCAGGATCTGCGTGGATTACCGGAAACTCAATGCATCCACAGTGCCCGACCGGTATCCTGTTCAGCATATCCACGACTTTGCCTCAGGTCTACAGGGGGGCCGCATTTTCTCAAAAATCGACCTGACCAAAGCCTACTACCAAGTTCCAGTTGCTCCGGAGGACATCCAAAAGACAGCAGTCACAACCCCTTTTGGACTGTTTGAATTCCTAAAAATGCCCTTCGGACTGCGCAACGCAGCCCAGACGTTCCAGAGGCTGATGGACGAAGTTCTGCGCGGCCTACCATACGTCTACGCATACATTGATGACACCCTAATGGCTAGCAGAGACGCTGATCTCCACAAACAACACCTGGAGGAAGTGTTCCGTCGTCTAACACATTACGGCCTCTGAATCAACCCAGACAAGTGCGAATTCAGTGCACAACACATAGACTTCCTCGGACACCACACAGACGCTCAGGGAATCACCCCACTCCCCGATAAGATAAGAGCCATACAGGATTTCCCGATGCCCACATCAATAAAGCAACTGCGACGCTTCTTGGGGATGGTAAATTTTTACCGCAGGTTTATCCCCGGATGCTCAAAACTCCTCACCCCACTGACAAATCTCCTCCAGAGAAAAAACAAAGCCATCACCCTGGAGGGCGACCAGGAAAAATCATTCCAAGCAGAAAAAACTTTTAGCTAACTTTACGAAGTTAGCACATCTCAACGAAGACACCCGGACTCAGATATATCTAACAACAGATGCCTCAGACACTGGAGTTGGAGCTGTGTGTAGAACAGGAGGTTGACGACCAACGCAAACCCATCGCATTCTTCTCGGCTAAATTATCACCAGCCCAGTCCAGATACAGCGCCTTCTCGAAAGAACCTTTGGCTATATACCTCGCCATCAAACACTTCCGACATCTACTGGAAGGCCGGAATTTCACCGTTTTGACCGACCACAAACCCTTGACAACTTCCCTGTCGAACAATTCGGACAAATATACGGCTCGCGAGATCAGGCATCTGGACTATATCTCACAGTTCACGTCCGATATTCGTTATGTCAAAGGAAAAGACAACTCTGTCGCCGATGCCCTATCCAGATTCGATGTCAACACTGTGGAAGACAGCCCACTCAGCCAGGACGTGATAGCAGAGGCCCAGGAATCCAACGCAACCCTCCCTGAAGTCCTAGCCAACACATCCCTGCAACTGAAAGAATTTCCGGCACCTTTCAGCAACAAAATATTGTACTGCGATACAAAACTGGATCACCCCAGACCCTACATACCTCCGGAACTCAGAAGGGAAATTTTCAACCACCTACATGGATTGTCACATCCCAGCAAGCGCGCTACGGTCAAACTCATTGCCGATCGTTTTGCGTGGCCCAACATGAATACTGACATCCGTAATTGGGTATCAACGTTCCTTAAGTGCCAGAAATGCAAGGTTCACCGACACACAAAATCCCCGCCAGGCACATTCAGCAACCCTGACGCACGCTTCAGCCACATCCACATCGACATAGTGGGACCCCTCCCAATGTGCCAGAATTATCAGTACCTCCACACAGTGGTCGACCGTTTCTCCAGGTGGCCAGTAGCAGTACCCATCAGAGATACCTCGGCTAGCACGGTAGCAAAGACCATCCTTCAGGAGTGGATCGCAATTTTGGCGTACCCAGCATCATCACCACAGACGGCGGCGCGCAGTTCCAGTCCTCACTCTTTCAGGAATTCACTCAACTGCTCGGCGTCAAATACATCAAGACCACCGCCTACCATCCCTGCGCCAACGGTCTTGTGGAAAGGTTCCACCGAACACTAAAGGCCTCTCTAACTACAGAACATCCCACCAGCAACTGGGTAGACGAGCTACCCCTAATCCTTTTGTCAATCCGCAACACACTCAAAGAAGACTTAGAATGCACTCCATCCGAAATAGTTTTCGGTACAGCACTCTCTTTACACCATACCCAACCTCCCTACTGCAAGTCCTTTCACTCAGGAACTTCGCCATAAAATGGCCCAACTGAAGTATACACCACCCAGGCAATCATCACCAACTATCCACGTTCCACAACAGCTTCAGGACTGCGAGTTCATTTTCGCCCGAAATGACGCGGTAAAGAAACCACTAACACCAACATACCAGGGTCCATTCAAAGTTTTAAAACGCTCTGAGAAGCATCTCACCATTGATCGAGGAAGCCGGACAGACACCATCTCTATCGACAGAGTCAAACCAGCTTTTCTGGAAAAATCTCCACGGGAGACAGAACCCGTCTCAAACACCCAGAACCTTCACCTGCCTCAACAACCACGCAATCACAACCGTCACAACCGAAGTCATGGCCAATCCCAGAAGCACCCACAACTCCAACCAGGTAGACCCGTCTTGGAAGGAAAGTCACCTTCCCTAAAAGTACAAGACATATATTTTCTTCTAATTGATAATGATCAATTATCCTGGGAGAGGGCCTTGTCGGGTGTGTCCAATCACCACTCCCCTTTTTTCTTAAACAACCCCGGCTATGCCAGCTGGTAGAGAAAGGTCACAACCCTTGTGTGCTAAAAATAGCAACGACATCCTTTCAAACTGACAGAAACACACAAAACTCAATTTTCGCCACTAAACAAAAATAAAAGACCTTTAATTTCGAACCGAAATTAATTTAAATCTGATCAACAAACACCGAACACACTTTTGACTGTAATTAATACGGCTGAAATTAATTATATTCATTTACTTGTTTAGCGTCACCGCTTCTCTTGTATGAACCGTTATATCTAGATGCCTGAGACTTCACAATGGTTTTTAGCCGGCCCGGGGAGCAGCCCGGCCTTCAGGCTGGGTTGCGACCCAGGCAAAAATCTAGTTTGGACCATATCAGGACCTGCTAAGACAAGCCAAGACCAACTTGGACCTAAACATTGACTAAGCCTTGACCAGCTTGGACATGTTATGACCAAAACATTGACTAAGCCTTGACCAGCTTGGACATGTTATGACCAGTCTTTGACCAGTGACCCTATGCGGAAACGCTTGGGTTTTCCCAAGAAAAAACGACCTTGTGTCACTTCTTGACCCCGTGGGAGTCAAGCCATCCCACGAAAAACGACCTTGTGTCACATCTTGACCTCGTGGGGTCAAGTAAATACCGCCGGCCCGGGGAGCAGCCCGGCCTTCGGGCTGGGTTGCGACCCATGGCAAAAGTCTAGTTTGGACCATATCAGGACCTGCTAAGACAAGCCAAGACCAACGGACCAGAACTTGACTAAGCTTTGACCAGCTTGGACGTGTTATGACCAAAACATTGACTAAGCCTTGACCAGCTTGGACATGTTATGACCAATCTTTGACCAGTGACCCTATGCGGAAACGCTTGGGTTTTCCACGAAAAAACGACCTTGTGTCACGACTTGACCGCGTGGGAGTCAAGTAATCCCCACGAAAAAAACGACCTTGTGTCACATCTTGATCTGGAGTTGCGACCGCCTATGGAAGGAAGCCCGGCCTTCGATCTGGTTTGGACCATATCAGGACCATATCGGGAACTAAGACAAGCCAAGACCAACGGACCAGAACTTGACTAAAAAGCTGACCAGCTTGGACATTTGTGACCAAAACATTGGCCTTGACCAGCTTGGACGTTATGACCAATCTTTGACCAGTGACCCTATGCGGAAGCGCTTGGGTTTTCCACGAAAAAACGACCTTGTGTCACGACTTGACCGCGTGGGGTCAAGTAATCCCACGAAAAACGACCTTGTGTCACATCTTGACCTCCTTGGTCAAGTAAATACCACCGGCCAGGTGAGCCGGAAGGAGCAGCCCGGACCTTCGAGCTGGGTTGCGACCATGGCTAAATCTAGTTTGGACCATATCAGGACCTGCTAAGACAAGCTAAGACCAACAGACCAAAAACTTGACTAGCTTTGACCAGCTTGGACATGTTATGACCAATCTTTTGACCAGTGACCCTATGGAAACGCTCGGGTTTCCCACGAAAAACGACCTTGTGTCACATCTTGACCCCGTGGGAGTTAAGTAAATACCGCCGGCCAGGGGCAGCTCGGCCTACAGGCTGGGTTGCGACCATGGCAAAAACCTAATTTGGACCATATCAGGACCTGCTAAGAAAAGCCAAGACCAGAACTTGACTAAAGCTTTGACCAGCTTGGACGTGTTATGACCAAAACATTGACTAAGCCTTGACCAGCTTGGACGTATTTGACCAATCTTTTGACCAGTGACCCTATGCGGGTTTTCCCGAAAAACGACCTTGTGTCACATCTTGACCTCGTAAGTCAAGTAAACACCGCCGGCCAGGGCCTTCCTGAATCGCGACTTTGACGCGCCAGTCAAGTCGACCAGGCCCACAGCAGCAGTTGTTCAAACAGTCCTTTTCAGGGCTAACTTCTGAAAGTCATTCGATCACCACTCTTCGAGGCTCCACTCCACTCTCTGCCTGCTTGCCTCTGAGACACCAAGCTCCTCCTGCAGCTTCCAGCTCACTCCCGCAGCTTCCAGCACTCTTGCAGCCTCCAGCTCATTTCAGCAGTCTCCAGCTCACCTCGCACCTGCAGCTTCCAGCTCACTCCTGCAGCTCCCCGAAGTTTTCAGCTCACTCTTGCAGCTGCCAGTAGCCTCCAGCTCACCCCACAACAGCTTCCAGCGGCCTCCAGCTCACTCCTGTGGCGCTTTACCTATTCCAGCATCCGCTGACGCCTGACGATCTAATCCAGTGCCCACTGACGTCCAGCGCCCGTTAACGTCCGGATACCGTTCCCGAACAAACGACCTCTGTCGTCTTTCAACCCACTGTTCGCAAATAAAGAAACGATTTCTATCGTCTACAACGGACCATCTGCGTTTATCATCCTTCTTTGCTATTGCCATCTCCTTGCCTTTGTGTCCCCTATTTTAGTTGTACGGTCGATTGGCACTCACACCTCTCGGCCCGCTGCAACACATTTCCCGAAGACAAGGAAAGAAATTATTATGAGAAATCTGGAAGATATCAACAAACCTTATGACAAAGTTTTAATTAATGAACGCGTGCCAAAGAGATGATGGTGAAAGATAGAAAACTGACTACACTCATTGAGTGGTGTTGGTATAAGATACAAATAGGAGAAAGAGAGGGTAATTAGAACAGAGGAAAGGTTTCCCATATTTGAACAGTTCTGAGTTTTGATTGGATATTTGGAAAATCCTGGAATCCCAGATCGCGTCGGATCCCACACCGATGTTGGAAAACCGTTAGATTGGAAGGGAATTAGCAATAGCAGCTGTGGCAGAGATGTGCTTCACCAAGAGGGAGACGATCACTTCGCCGATTCCCATGTGATTTGCTGACACAGGTAACTCCTGACTCACGCCTTGTTTCAGACAAACAGATAAAACTGAGTAGAGTCCCGTGACAAAATTCAAAAGTGGAAGAATCGAAAGTCTTTATGTGACGAGAGAGAGAGGGGGGAAGAGAGAAAGATATATAGAGAGAAAGATAGAGATAAAGAGGGAGAGAAAGATATAGAGAAAGACAGATATATATATAGAGAGATAGAGAGAGAAAAAGATAGATAGATAGAAAGAGAGAGAGAGAGAGAGAGAGAGAGAAAGAGAGAGAGGAAACTGCTTTGTCAGCATTCCATAATTCGCTGTCTGACGAAGTCTCTGAATTGGAAACAATGTGTCACGAAATTAGACGATGAGGGAATGGGCGTTAGCCTGTATGCTTGTATCCCTATAAGAAAAAAGTGTTCCCGTATAAACCTGTTATACTACCTATTCTATGGTAATGGCTCTCCCATAGACAATAAGTAGCAGTAGCGGTCGCCAGTTCGGCTGAATGCTGTTGAGCAAGTCAGACGATATCGGACATTGAAGTACCAACCATCACAACTAGATTGCTGCGTCATTAACTCTTATTTTCCAAGTTCCTAACGTTTTGTACGTCGAACCTAATTTAGGACGACTTATTAAAATACAAGCCTCCACTGTGAAAACTACTCCACAACATTTTGGCGAACGAGGATTCGAAACTCACACAGGAAAAGAAAAACTTTTCGTACGCCTAACTACAACATTTTGGCGACGACGGACTCGTAATCCACACGGGAAAAGAAAAATGTTTCGTTTACTTTACCACAACATTGACGACGAGGGATTCGTTTCTCAGACGGAGAAAGAAAAAAAAAAACAAACTTTTCGTACGTCTAACAACATTGGCAACGAAGGAATTCGTAATTCATACGTAAGAAAAATTTTTCGTTCACTCTATAACAATTTTGGCGACAAAGAATTCGAAATTCATACGGAAAAAATTTTAAAGAGAAAAAAATTCGTTTCGCCATATACAACACTTTGCTACGAACGTATTTTGGTTTCATACGGAAAAAGAAAGAATTTGCGTTCACTCTACAACTCTTGTCAACGTGGATTCGTAACTCATACAGAAGTGAAAAAAAAAAAAAAAAGAAAAATTCACCCGCCATAATAAACGTAGCGTACGTGGGATTGCGTTTCATACAGTGAAAAGAAAAAAAAATCGCTCACGTTATTTAGTGACGAAATTCGTGTTTCACACGGAGGGAAAAAAAATTTGCACGTCAAATTTTCGACAACAAAAAACTTGGCAAAGTTTTTTCGAAAGACAAAACGTCAACTTAGTAACGAAAAAATCAGTCGTATTCTTAACTGAGAAAAGAATTTTATTATTTTTTCTCGATAAGACATTTTGCTCAAATAGGTCACGAATTACAAATTCGTTTTGGACCCCCCTCTACAATATTTAAGCATTGGGTAAACTTTTTGCGAAGATGGAGGAAAGCAAAAATATATTCCAGGAATTTTTTAAGTTCCAGACGGAACAACAAAAGACTTTATTAGAGCAGCCGCAAACATTCCAGTTACAACTTCAGGAGGATACCTTTAATAGACAGATTCAATTTCAACGAGAAATGGAACTGATTCACAAGGAGTTTCAAAACAAAATTCTGGAAATAACTGAGAAGAGGAAAAAGGAAAATTTACAAAATGTTTCTTTCCCAGAGAATACAATATGGTATTCGATTGAAATATTCACGTACAGTTCAGACGAAGAAATAACTTTTGAAGAGTATTTTAAAAAATATACGGACGTGTATAACGAGGACTGCCACACGTGGTCTGAAGGAAAGAAGGTTAGACTTCTTTTAAGCAAGTTAGGAACTGCTGAACATAACAAATTGGTAAACTACATTTTACCGAAAAAAATCTAGCGAGTTAACTTTTACCGAGGCGGTAAATATATTAAGTGAATTATTTAGTAAAAAGACATCTTTGTTTTCAAAAAAGGTGGAAATGTTTGAATCTGAAAGAAGATGAACAAGACTTCATAACGTATGCAGCTAATGTGAACAAGCGTTGTGAAGAATTCAAACTAGCAGAATTAAGCGCTGACAATTTTAATTGATCTTGATTCAGGGTTTATTTCAGAAAGAGACGCAGAATTGAGGAAATTGGTACTTTCAAAATTGGAAAACGAACCGAGGATTTCGGTACAGAGTTTATGAAGACTGCACAAGATATGTTAGCGTAAAAGAAAGACTATAAAAAGATAGAACAGTCTGGCGTTTCGCATGCAAGAAAAATACGCTACAAAAAAGAAAGTCAGTCTACCAAAAATTCTAAAATTGCGGATTATCAAACAAAAAGTGAAATACCAGGAAAAATAAACAAAAACTCCCGAAGCCATGTTTTGCTTGCGGTGAACTTCACTGGTATAGATATTGCAATTTTAGGAATAAAAAATCTTTCAACTGTGAAAGAGTGTGGCATAAAAGCTCGCACTGCAGGCCAAAAAATAAAAGCAATAAAATAAGTCCGACGAAGTGAACGACGGAATAACCAGAAAATTTGTTACCTTCGAAATAAGTAATAAAAAAATAAAAATGCAACTTGTTGCGGGCACCCCGTGCTGCCCCATATCACACAAGGGTGAATGAGGTCACAAGAGGCCCGCTAACATTTTTGAAGACATTAAATCTGACAGTGAAACAATATAGACGACAGAACGAGGATATATATGATATATGCTAATTTATTCTAGAAAAGAAAAGGAAATAAAGGTGGTCGGAAACGGTAGAGGTACAAAAGTTCTAGTGCAGGCATTGATGGTCGTGGTTGGTCGTTACAGGTGATCGCTGTTGGTCATGCAGGTGGTCACTGCAGAGATCATCACTGTAGTTGAAGCTGATGTGGGTTGTTGCCAGGATCATCGCTGTTGATTGTTGCAGTTGGTTTTTGGCAGGATGATCGCTGTTGGTTGTTGAAGTTGATGTTGGTTGTTGTAGTTGATTGTTGCCGGGGGTGCCAACTTGACGTGTTGGGAAGGAAAGAAGAGCTGGCGTTGTTCGGGCATGTCAAAGTTCCAGTGCAGGCGTTGCGTGTTTGCCGGTCGAGTCCGATATTAGTAACCTCCCGTATTAATTACTAACATAGTGTACGGGGAAGGTTAAGGACGACGTGCAGGCAGCCAGTAGGGACGGAATGCCGAGAGTTGAACAGGAGCCAGGAGTAGTAGGTGAAGGAGAGAGAGAGAGAAAGGAAAGTTTCCAACTATCATCAAGTTGGCAGACAAAAAAAAATGGGAGCGTAACTTAATACGCAGCCCGGTGATCGACATCCCTGGCCAGCGAAGGCCAGGTGGGTGGGGCTGCGTATCCGACCGTTTCAGTAGCCGACGATTTATTTTGTAAAATACAAAATTATGGCACAAGGCCGAAAGGGGGGGGGTAAAAGGCTGGTCTTCACTATCTTATACCTAGCTAATTTGATTCACGACCCATTCAGACATTACAATTTACTCATTCACCATAAGAACTCGTCCGTCACCAATCAATCCTCCATGCACCATAATACCACATCCACTCTAGGGTGACCTACAAAACGCGCCCCGTGTCATAATAATTTAATGATCCTAACACATATGTACAAAATTCTAAAATAAAAAGATGAGAGAGGGGAGAGAACCCAATAACGAACTAAAATATTAACATAAATGAAAGATAGGGCTCGTCCAACCCTCAAAAGGCAGGGGAGACCACTGTATTCTGCCCATTGGAACAAAATCAAACAGCTCTCGCTAAATGGGAAATTCAAACGGGCATGGGGAAGTATAAATGACCCAGTCGAGATAGAAAGTGGGGGCCAAAAAACAAACTGGGAGGTTGGGAATCTCAGGCTGGATCAACTTAAAAGATGTGGCCGGGGCAGGCCGGGAACAAACTCGCAGTGGTACACCAAAGACTAACCTAACCAGGGGGAGGCACCACAGGAAGCCACCCCGATGTAACGTAGGCTTGGAACAAAAATCAAGCGTTTTCTAGTTCTGATCTTCATCTTGAGCTGATGCTCAAAGATCAGATCAGATCCTGATGAGAAAGACGGATACCCGGGCGTCGTCCATATCACCATCTTTGTAAAAAAACCATCCGTTTCACCCCGGAATACGGGGGCGACACATTGTCGCGCGGATCCATGGGCAAGCTTTTTGGGGCAAGAAGCCGTCAGCTCGCCGACACGTCCCATAAAGGGGCGGACAGGGGCAATCGAGCCGATCTAGACCAAAACCGATCGCAGGCAAATCCGCCAAGCCCCATATGAAGGCCCTCATTGAGAGGCAGCCGAAGCCAGTCGCCAGGGAAAACTCAGGTTACTGAGGTAATCCACCCAAGACCAATCTCCGACAAGGCATGGATGCGCGACCCTCCACTAAACGATAAAGATCGAGAAGGCCCCTGGACCGAGGACGGCCAACAAGGCCAACCGACATTCATGAATGCGATTCTTAGGGGCCCAATGGCGCTGCACGCTAACAACCCACCTGTCCCTCAGCCGGCGAAGGAGGCTCCAACGCCAAAGCGTATCCTCCAAAGTGGAGGGGCGACAGCGGGCAGTCGTCCTGACGAACGATAAAGGACGACCTGTCACAGCGCGGAAAATCGCGCCCGACAGCGTCGACCTTCGTTCGTTCACCTGTACCACAGCACTGGGGAGCTGGAAGATCGACCCCCTACAGGGCGAGGATTAAGGTACCTAATCCAGCGGGACGACAGAAGTTACATCATCGGCGTACGGAAACCTGGTGCCGGAATCCGGCGGCCTCAGCCGGCAGGACAACGCCAAAGCAAAGTAGCGATGGTCAAAGCGCCCCAGCTTATCAAATGCACTGGGGAGCGATACAGGGACTAATCGGCAGAAGTTGGGTGCGAATCCGGCGGCCTGCAGGACAGCAGCAGCGATGGTCAACCCTATCAAATGCCTGGACGATCGTCTTCGTCTTTTACCCTCTATGATCGTGCGGATCAAATGCAGGTTGCTCTGAATTGTTCGACGCCTCACAGCACAGGTCTGCTCGGGACTCAACAGAGACTCGGCAACTGACTGCAAGCGCTCCTGCAGGATCTTGGCCATAATCTCTAACTCTGTGTTTAGCAGAGTTATGGGCCTGTAGTCGTCTAGTTTTCCCCCCGACACCCCTGCCCTTTTCAACAGCGTGATCACACCCCTGGAGAACCGGTCGGGGAGGGACCCCTGCCGGAACCAGTTGTTGAACACTGCTGTCAAAATCGGGACAAAGATGTGCGACAGCCTCAAGTACACTCCATAGGGAAGACAATCCAGACCGGGCGACTTGCCTCTGCCGACCTTCTTCAAAGCCGCGTAGACCTCGCCCTCGGTAATCTCTCCCTCGCAGCTAGCCGCTTCGGTCGGCGAAAGCCGAGGAAAGTCAGCCAAATAGCTGCGAAACTCGTCCTCACGAAGACCAGGCTCCCTGATGAAACGGCTCTCGAAATGCCGCCGAAACGCCTCGCACATGTCGTTAGTAGCCCGAAGGGTACGCCCCTCCGGGGGTTCGACTTCACGAATGTAACGATCGCCACCTCGACGGACCTCTTCCCTGCGCAGATCCTCGCCCATATTCACGGCTTCGGAAGACATCTTGCTTAACCTATGTCTAATTACCTGGTCCATGTAGCGCTGCAGGGCCTCCTTAGCTACGGCTATCTCTAGGTGAGAAAACGGGTTTATTTAAAAATATTGAATGGGTTAACACCTACAATATACGTAAAAAACAACCTTCAGAAAGTAAAAATGAAGCCGACACCGAAAAAAAACTGCGCAGCCAAGGACATGCAGTATTATTAAATGATTTCAGTCAACAAGAACCTACAGAAACTGTGAGTCCATCTTTAAGTTCAAAGCGGAAGGTTGTTTCTGGTAACGCTTTGGAGATATATAAAAAAAAAAAAAAATAAAAAAATAGAAAAGCGGATTGGCTATATGACGTACTGGATGAAATGGGAAAAACTCACGTGCAGTAAACAGATCAGACGACATTTTTAAGACGTGCTTGACAGCGGTCCCGCGAAAAAAAATGCCGATGGTGGTGATTTTCAATAAGTTTGATCTAACAACCCCTGCAAATAATTTTACCTAAGGTACGCCGATCCAGAAGAAGAAAAAAAAAAAAATATAGGCAACTGATCATTTAAAAGTGGAAAAAACAAACAAACAAAAAAAAAACAAAAAAAAAAAAACGTAGGAAATACGCTACGATGTTGCTAAAAAACCCCCAAACTTTTTGTCTTTTTTTTCTTCATATTTTCTGAAAAATTTGAAAAATAAATAAATAAATTTTTTTAGTAAAAGTTTTTTTTTTTTTTGGGGGTGGGGGTGTTATACTACCTATTCTATGGTAATGGACTCTCCCATAGACAATAAGTAGCAGTAGCGGTCGCCAGTTCGGCTGAATGGTGTTGAGCAAGTCAGACGATATCGGACATTGAAGTACCAACCATCACAACTAGATTTCTGCGTCATTAACTCTTATTATCCAAGTTCCTAACGTTTTGTACGTCGAACCTAATTTAGGACGACTTATTAAAATACAAGCCTCCACTGTGAAAACTACTCCACAACAAAACCTCAGTTATATGAACCTTGTTGATCTATACAACTATCTTTTTTCTTTTTTTTGTATGATAACATAACCCTGCCTAACAACACCAATCTAGTAATACTTGATAACGATTCGATCCTTGATCAAAACAAACACAACGTGGGGCAGGAAAAGGCTTGGATCGAAGTGACAGTTAGCTGCCGGATTCGATCACGGTCTCACCGGTGACCGAGGACAAGACAGCTTTGTCATTAGCACAGGGACCAGAACATCCCGCAGCGTTATATTCCAAGTAGAATAACAGTGATCATGTAACATGAAAAGGCAATAAAGAAGAGTGGAACAAGAGAAAGCCTAAGTTGACATTAAGTAAAATAATGATAATAATAATAACAATAATAATAAATGCTTGAAGAAAGTAGCAAGAAAATAAAGGTAAAATTCTAGAATATCAGTGGCGCCCGTTCGTATTCAATCATCGGGATTGTCGTCGTCTCTCCTTATTCCCTTTCTCCCCTCTGGTGGCGGTGGTGCAGATGGGTGTGATGTTCCAGCCTACTCATGAAGAGTATAGCTAGAGGGAGTCTGACAAGGGCATTCGCGTAAATTTGATTTTGGTGGACAACTCTTAAGTTGATAAAAGAAATTTCTCATGGTTCTGGAAATCAAAATAAAAGAAATTATGTAAGATTCTACCAGTCACCATAAATGGAATAGTGTCTGATATTAAGAATAAATGTATGTCTATATCTCTGAAATGAGGTATTATGATTATTTACATTATTTGGACTGATATCCTGGTCTTTATTGTCATATTCACAACGTTTCCGTTGTTGTGCACTCCGGCCTTTTTCATGTGATTGGAATTTTCGAACCGGATCCTTTATTTCGTCCACCGATTTTTCTAGTTCCACGTGACATGCCTCTTCCGAATGTCTCAGTTATTTCCCTTTTAACTTAACTCTCCAAGATTTTGGTTCACCACTGCTGTAGCCTGGTATTAAACTCACAACATTTTGGGTCTAGTCACGGGATGTCCTTAAGGACACATGGCCCAGTGGATAATGGCGTTGGTTAGATCCAGTGATTCGGTTCAAAATTCCAATCACCTGAAGAGGGCCGGAGTGTACGACGGCCGAAACGTTGAGAATATGGCAATGAAGATGAGGATAACAATCCGAATAATTTAATAATGTAAATAAGAATAAATATAATAGTAAAATAAAAAGAAATACTAGATTATAGAAAGTGGTACTAACTTACCATAATGATCAAATGTCAAAAGTCATCTGACATAGAATGCCGATGGCTCACAAAATACACCACTAATGTCTAATGAGATGGTGGTGACGTGCATCTAAGTATTGATTATACATGTTTTACTATCATCTAGAGGGTGTAAGTTCAATCCCTGCATTAGCTAGTGAAGCATCGATTCTGCATGTGTGAATAATAACTAAACCGGCAGGAAGGCGGCGGTGGCGGTTAAATATCACAATAATCAACAACAAATCAATGGAACCTGATGAGGACCAATGGTTGGAACGTTATGTCTATATTAACATCTAGATCAGCCAATATGAGAACTTACATTAATTACATTATTCAGACTGTTATCCTCATCTTCATTGTCATATTCACAACGTTTCGGCCATTGTACGCCCCAGCCTACTTCAGGTAATTGGAATTTTGAACCGAAAATGAGGAAAGAGTGCTTGGAGAATTTGACATTCAAAGGGTATATTAATAGCAAGAAGGAAACAATGAGTTACGTACCTTATGTGTAATTGGGTGACAGAATAGGGAATGGGATAGTAAACAGATAAATATTGCTAAGGGCTACAAAGGATGGGAAGTAGTTGAGAGCCATGATAGCCTATGTCCTGAAGAGACAAATGGAAGAAGACAAAATGGCTACTAAAGACTGCCTGTGGAAAAAGAATGACTGAGTGCAAGAGTAGCGACAAAAAAAATAAAAAAAATAAAAAATAATGTGGAAGGTCCAGGTCCTGTCAACGGCAACGGATGTGGGGTAAAACTGATTCAGACATTTTAAGGAAGGTGACATCAGCCTCGAAGAGAAACCAAGGTTAGGAAGATCTGCTGTTATGCCTTTTGTTTAAAATGATTGGACCACAGTTAAAGACAAGCACTTGTGCATTGTTAACAGAAGTTAGTGTTATGGGATCTTACTCATAATAATAATAATAATGGACTATTCCATACTTAATAAATACTGCGCCTCAGGTCGAGTCAGTAGTTCGAGTGGAGAGTAGTTCAAGTCGAGTCAAGAGTCGAGTCAAGAGGCAGTCCGAAATAGAGTTGCGTTCAGACAATTACTGCAAGACATTGGAATAGTGATAGTGATCGAGACTACATTGTTCTCTCTACTAAACCTGATTGTTCGTACTGACACTTCTACTTCTCTGTGCATATTCCTGTTTGTAATATATCTGTGTTATTCCATACCTGTGTTCGAGTTCTTTTTATTTGGTTCTACCTTGGACTATCACAAGGAACCGGACTATAGCAGTTAGTGAATCACAAAGCACCATCAATAAGCTTGGCCTTGTGAACAAATTCTGTCAAGAAGTTCCTCATTAATAGATTAATGATCATGCTTAATGATATCTGAACAATTGCAAATAATTACCGGTATGTTCTAAAGATGCCAGATTTTAGTGTCGAATTGTAACTGGGGATGAAAAATAGATCTATTTTCGTAATTCTAATGAGTGAACTCAGTGGCTTCATTCAGGTCAGGCTTCAGAACCTGTTGTCAACAGAAGTCCTTGTTGCATGTTTGATAGAATTTCAAGGTTGTACTTTGTACTTGTCCCAGATGGCCATGCTGTGAACGCTGGCTTTTTTTGCTCATTAACTAAAGCGAGTATACGATACTTTTGAAAGTCCGCTACCTGGCATTGATCAATCGAAGTCGAGCACTTCTACAACACGGCAATGTACCTGTATGCACTGCCAACTTAAGGGGGCTGCAAACTGCCTAAAGTTCAGATCATGCTCCATCAGATTGCCACATTTTCCAAGTCATGGCTCATTTCCTGCACGGACGGAGGTTTAACAATGTGAATTAGATCGAAAATGGCCGCAAGGATTTTTTGCCTTTAAAAAACCCAAATGGTATAAGTGCGAAATTAAGCGTCTGTCGCAAAGATGGCAACATACAATAGAATATATTTTGAACAAGAAAATGCCTCCTATCCAAAATATAGGAGAAAGCCAGAAGATGGAGGTCACATCGCCAAGATCAAAATGAGACAATATGGGTGTCAAGTTGAGCAAGAAATCACAAATCAGTAATTGCAATACATAATTGTTGCGGCAGTTTAACTGTCATATCAATATTGAAATCTACTCATCAATTCATTCAATCAAGTCTTGCATCAAATACATATCAAAGGGGCGAGATCAAGCTGTCTTTGCACAATTTTTTTTCCCTTTGATATAAATTAAATTTAAATTTGAACAAGGAAATGACCCCTACCCAAAATATAGAACGAGGACGCCAGAAGATGGAGGTCACATCAGCAAGGTCATTGAATAATATTGAAATATATCATTTTCACAATAAATTATAATAATGATTTAAAATCAATCATCATTTTCTTACAAAAAATATGTGACACGCAGCAATGAGCGAGTTATTCAGCTAGTTCTATAAATAAACTATAATACCTGTTTTTTGCTTGTCAATAAAAATATTCTATAAGAAATGCCACTTCATATTTCAACACAAAAAAGTTTTTATAACCAGTAGTATAACAATAAAACATTCAAAATAACCCTGAGTTTTTTTTATATTATAGTAAAGTCGTACTATACACATGTATATTATTATTAATTGTTTCACCTTCAAAGAAGATGCAAAGGTAAAAGAAAATAGAATGAGACGATTGAAGATGGCGAGGATTAAAGAAAGGACAAAATAGGAACAGGGTTCAAGAAGAAGATAGAAAATGGCGAATGACATCGCATTTAAATTTTTTTTAAATTGTCGTTATCAAGGAAGCATATGTTTAGATGAATAAACATTTTTCATATGTAATTTATTTTAATTATTAGTTTAAGCTTGAAATATGAAAAGAAAAACTTTTCATTTCAACTTCATAGAATGTTACAAAGAGGTAATCAGTGGGTGGGGTGTCAGAAGAATACGGGCGGGTTTGGTAAAGTTTTGTATTTTAAGTCGGTGAACTTTTGCATTTTCATTAGGGAAAATTGAAACCCGGCAATTAACCAGTGCTGGCCCCATTTTACTGAGATAAATGTGCATTTCATCCAGTTGCTGGCAGTAAACTTCGGCAGTGATGCTTCTGGTTTATATTCCAAAAAGCTGCCATGGATGACGCCAATGGTCGACCACCATACAGTCACCATAATCTTCTGTTAGTGAGATTTCGATTTTGGAAAGTGTTTTTGTCCTTTGTCACGTTCAAGCAATCGTTTACGATTGTCATAAAGAATTCATTTCTCCTCACAAATCACTATGCAATCCAAAAATGGATCATTGGAATTTCATTGATGCAGCATCGAACACACTTCAATGTGGGCTCCATTTATCGAGAAATTTCTTGAGATGGCTTGATATTATTGAAATGCTAATGCCTATTATCTGAGGCATTTCTATGACGAGAGCTTTGTTCGACTAGTGTTTTCAGATTTTGATTGTCAATTGCAGGTTGACGTCTTTTTCCATCTTGATCTTCAAGACACGTATCCCCACTGGGGAACTTCAGAAATCAGAGCCATACTGTCCGATCCCAAGTGGATCCTTTGTCGTGTTCATTAAAATATCAAATACAAAATTCACAATCCAATCACACTCAAGAAAACACTTACATCTTAAAAGACACCAATAAAATCATAGAATACAAATCAGAATGTTTGTTATATTAGTCATCATTATTTTTAGGTAGATACCGAACAAATATCGTATGGACGTAGTAGAAGACATACCACGTGCACTTTTAGGGCCAATTAGGAATAAATAATTTAATTTTGGAGCCGATTTTGTAACGAAAAAGTGTATAAATACATACGAAATCCGTTCCCAACCAGGATGCATACAACTGTCACCAAACTCCATGCAACTCTCGCTAATGATCTTCACGGCCTCATGCTAAAAGCGACAGCGTTGACAAACTTCAGACTACGGCAACACCGCCAACAGTAAGAAACACTTTCTAATTATCTCTTGTATCCTCTTTACTATGAATCACACACACACATGTTGACTTTTCATATAAACACACATATAACAACATTTTATTGTTTCTCACATACGTACACAAAGAGAGCTTATATTTTATTTTAGAACTTTATTAACCCAAACAAAAAGACATTACTTTCCAATCTATCATCAACTGTTTGTATTCCTGTCGTTATATGAAATTAATGTTTATTTGTTGAAACTACGTTGTCTTTTCTACTGAATTTTATTCCTTCAATGAAAATCGTGTGATTATTCTAGACGGCCAAATTACAAGCGGCCCTGTAACAATATTTTGTTAATGCATCGAATCCCGACACTCCAAATTTTAACATTCAACGAAAAACCAAATAGAAGGACCTCTACACCTTCACCTTAGGTTCTGTTGATGTTGGTAGTAGTTTGAGAAGCGTTATGATCAATCTTAAACTCATGCAAAAATATTAAACGCGTCTCTGATTTTTGTCATGCCCAAAATGACTGGGTATATAATGTTCGAATTTAAATTCCGAAAGAGATTGATATAAAATGAACAAAGACGACACTTTTATCATTAGAAATGAGTAATATGTTTTTGTGCAACTATAATAATAATAACAAGAAGAAGAAATAATAATAATAATAATAATGAAAAGGTTTATTCTAAAATCGGAGATTATTTTTCAAACAATCAATGTCTATTTCAGTCTGTTCATATATATCTGTCTATGTGTTATATTCCAAAAAGAACATAATATTAAAGCTTCACCCACTTGAAAAGATCAAAGGGGTAAAAGAGTAATGAAACAAGGCAGCAAGCCTGTTCATGCCTTTCTTTTATCTCTTTTCTCTTTCCTTTCGTTAGCTTTTCTATTCATTTTTCTCTAGCTTTCTTACCCACTATTTTCCCTCCTTCATTCTTTCCTTCTTTTTTTTTTTTTTAGATTTGGTGTTACTTATGCCTTTCCAGATCTGTTGCCATATTTGGAGTTAACCGGTGTGTGTGCAGCCCTTTTTATACTGTTGAGATAACATTGGAAGTCACACTTTGATTCTAGACAGAGTGCGCAGTTGCACTGACCCATATGTAAATGTAGAAGCATCAGAGTCAGCTGATATTTTGTTAAATGAAAACATCTGAAAGATGTTACAGGAATTATTTCGACAGGTATTGTTTTGATGATTATCAGCTAAGTAAAGTGGATTTCACAAGAAACATGTCCAATGACTCTGACAAGGAAGGTCACTGAGTGGAACAAGACCCTGGGTTCTTGATAAATTACTTTTTAGACAAAGATGACAAAAGACGCTGTCCTCTATAAGACAGTGGTCACTAGCAGCCGAATACAGAGAG